>JAOVYW010008937.1:17231-37063 GCA_025775045.1 Hiodon tergisus
GATATTTGATTAACAAAATGTACCAAAATTATACAAGATCATAATCATTTCTTTATGACACCGTATTTGTGAAGATGATGCGGATGCTATTTGTTTTTACTAACGACTCAAACCTTATAAATAAATTAGTAGTTTGGGACAGAAATCTAAGAAGCAACATATAAAACGCCATATAGGCCTACTGTGGTCAATTAAAATATGTTGGAACAGGTTTGTTCTGTGTCCTCTACTTCCACCATGATGTTTAAAGTCAAGGTGAAACGTGGAGATGAAATATTCTGCACACAACACAAAACCTGAAAGCATTTGTAGTCGACGCTTGACTTATTAGCGGCGCCTAGTGGAGAGAAGACATCTTGTTAAACGAGACCACCAGTTCAGCTTAGTCTGTGTATCCCTATTCCTTTTTCTCGTTTTTGAAGCCAAATTCCATCACGCTCTGTCTCCATTAACTGACCGTGGCATTATATAAATACCTTATTTGTGGAGGTGACAGATATTACATCTAAGTTTTTAAGTCGGTAAGAAGCATAAGAGTATTTCTTAAAAAGGTTCGTTTTATGTATTTTTTGACAGCTTATGATTGTTTTTATCTTTATTAAGCTTGAGGCACCACATGGTAGATCACATAATTAATTGAATTGGACCCCCAGAGAAGTTGAGGTCCAGTCCAGGTCAACCAGGCACCTGTTGGAATCGGGTGGACCAACAGAAATGATTTGAGGACCTACTACAAAAGTGGGTGGAGGGACTCCTGAAGAGCATTTTGGGAAGGCTGATGCGTTCACATCCCACCGGTGCAGATCTGAGCTGTGAACGGTACTGTGCGCTCCCAACAACCATGTATCTGGAGCTACAGGCTATGCTAGAAGGTATGTTTGATGCGTATCCTCTGACACACATCGCGGAGTTGTTGACTGGTCGCAGACACTGGTTTTGTTAGATCTTGCTAGTGGGTACTGACGTGTGGAAGTGAGTCCCACAGAGTCTGCCCGGGCTCTTCCAGTTTCACTGAATGCCGTTTAGGCTCCTGCCATGTTCCAAAGGCCGATGCAGCAGTGTCTGAGAGACCCTGCTGATCTGTCTGGACGGTGTGGTTGTGTTCTCTCCAGATTATCAGACACACCATGAACATTTGGAGCAGGTATTCGAGTTGCTGTGTAGGTATGGTTTGAAGCCGCAGAAGTGTCGAGAGAGGTAAGGTACGTCATTGGATAAACTGTGGTCACAACTGACTCGGACAAGAGGGTGAGGGTGCAGGACTGGCTGCCCCCCTGAAACATTAAAGCAGATGCTGTCCTTCCTACCCCCCTCCCCACCAGTTGTTGGGGCAGGCTCTGGTGCAAGAAGCAGTCCGTGGAATAGAATGACCTGTATTCAACCCCTCACCCGTTATCACAGCTGGATAATCCAGATAGTTGGTGAATTCCTGGACTCGTGCGGTATTGATACAGCAGGGTGAACTACACAGCACTCTGCCCTCCCATTGTGTAGGCTGCAGTGATTAGTTTTTGGTATTTTCGCTATAATGCGTCCGGAGTAATTACATGTGTGCAGCGTTGGGTGACCAGAAGTCCCGATTAAACTGGGAAATTTACGAGCGTTTCTGCCCCAATAGATAAACAAATAGGCTGACTCATTGACGGACAATGTCTTATTTATTTTTTTAACCAACTTAATGTCATGTAGTGAATAAAAAAACTAAAGGCGTTGCTTAGTAACAGGTAAACATTGTGTTCAGTTTGTAAGGAAATAAGTTTTCAGGGTCAGCTGTGCCCTTTACTGTCCAGCATCTCCCTATACTCAGCCCTTTAAACTAGACAACTTTTTATCCATCTGTTCTGTGTCTGTTGGTCACGAGGACAACGTGTGACATTGACTGACCACCATTATAGTAGTTTTTAACAAAAGGAAAAATTAACAAATCTTGTGTTCTCCAGTTAAATTGCAACTATTTGGATTGTAATGGGCATATCAAACTGAGTTTTCAACTGGCAACCTGAAAAAGGTTTCCTGTTGATAAAACGGCTCCAATCGATCCCTTCTAAGCAGCAGCGTCGTCAGCTGATGAATATTTGGAATCCAATTTTATGTACCACCGAAAGCCTCAACAGAATGAGTACATCCTGACGGGCAGTCTGTCCCCAGGGTCATGCTGTGCTCCAAGGAAGGCCACCAAAAGACAGATGTAAGAGGTGTAGATTCGTTTCTTACAAATCCAGTTTGTGTTTTATTACAAGGAGTATAACGGGAGAGATAATGCCACACGTTCGCGCCATCCAGTCGTTTACTTCATGGTCAGATGGGAACGCAGGCAGGCAAGACGAAGCTTGCAAAACCCAGACAGAAGCAATCTATCAGCGCAATGAAGAAACGTATGCCGTTCCACTGCTGTGACAAATACCTTTTTAAAGGCTGGGAGGGGTCTTGTTATTTTACCATAGTAACAGGGTAGAGAGGAACCTTAAAGAGAAACAATCGCACGCCCATCCTTGAAAACATTTTTTGCCATTCAATTTGAGTACTCAAACTTTTAACGTTCATGTTCAACAGTAGAGACAGACTGTTCTAAAAGGAGACCAGAAAAATCTTTAATTTGAGAATTTAGCATTTAAAACAAATTGAGAAGAATGTGAATAACAATGCGATTGCCAAGTATCAATTGAATGCACAGTTTCCAGGTAACCAGTACCAGTGCAAAGACAGCTGTTACCTGGTAATTTTTCATGCGTGAAATGCACACACTGTATAATGAGTCTTTGTTTTGTATTGGTCTGCTCATATTAAGTACATTTTCAGGAAGATTTGTTTATATAATCTGCAACATGTGGACAATTTTATTTAGGACTTCAGCACTGAAAACTACAGTGCAATGTTCTTAGCTACTCTGGCTACGAATGACACAGTAAAATGTAATGCCGTTTTATTTAAAAAAAAATTAAATTCAGTTCACAGCTGTCGTCAACACCTTATATACCCGGTCCATAAAAACACAAGCGTTCAGAAGGTAAACAAAAACCAGAAGAATGGTTAATTGGTTCAACAACAGAGGGGTCTATGTGGTAGGAGTAATGGGTCATACACACACTGATACGGAAAGACAGCAAAAGGTCTTACTGAGTTCATTTCATTTATCCTGAGAAAGAACATTAAGTTCACTCCCTGCCTTGCTGAGCACACTAATCTTTTTTCCCCTCTCGGTTGTCAGCCGCGCAAATACAGAAGGGAACATACTGTATATGTGCGCACACAAAAACAGTCCAAGAATTTCACCAGCACCACAGCTCAACAACTGAATGCACTGTAATGCTTTGGTGTTTCAAATTGCTGATATTTCATTAATTTTTTTTGTTTAACGATAAATGTATACTGACCAGTGTGACGCAACTTCCCGTCGGTCTGAACAGAACCTGTGCCTTCTAAGCCTTTTCAACATTGCGTTTTACAATCTGATCCGTGTACAGACAGACTCAACAATTCCGTTGCCAAAATGGATAAGGCAACATTTAAAAGACGTCCTGTACTTTTCTTTAACAGCCCTCCCCAAGACTGAAATTCAGTCAATTTTCATCAAATATTCAATAGTTATGTCTTACCAAACATTTTCTTTATTGATACCTACAACATGAGAAGTCAACTCTTCAACTCTCCTGGCTAACATAGCTTTGAGATGAAAGGATTAAAGAAAGCAACAGAGAAGTGCCTGTATTGTCAGATACATGTACAACAGTAATTTTAAGTGCAACACATATACTAAAAGTATATACTAAAACGCTCGTTAGTGTAAACCTGATAATTTCAAAGCGGTGTCAACAGCCCTGTTGTCGAGCCACCAGACCATAAGGAGTCTGAAAGGTCAAAGACAGTCTTGCTCTTTCTGTCGTCAATTTCCCTGTTTCCCCGGTTGAAGAATGGCCCAGGACCCAAGGCCTGTGTGGGAGTCCGCCGGCGTGTTCTGAACTGCGGATTGTCCTGCCATTAACATGTCCACCATGTCAACGCCTCCCTTACAGTGTACAGACCTGGCCATGTCGCCGATGTCCCTTCTTTGGTTAGGTAAAGGCAGGACCAGGCGTGGAGGTACACGGGCTGTAAGAGAGGGTTTGTGGAGCGAAAAGGCACACACTTCACCCAGCCGTCTGTTCTGAATCGGGGGGCTCCAGGGCGTCAGCGATGTCCTCCAGCTCGTCCAGCAGCTCAGCGAATGACGGCCTTCGGAACGCGTCCATCTAGGTATGGAGGACAGGTGGTGCGTTACCGTGGAGAGGAGGCACAAAAGAGGGTCAGTTCTGCAGAGGTCGGCTTTACCAGGCCCACTCACCAGGCAGCAGGTGGTGGACAGCTCCAGTAGTCGCTGCGGACAGCCCAGCACCATGCCCCGGAACGCTACCACGTCCAGCCCGTAGTCCTAGTGGACGCAGAAAAGTACATATGAAGGAGAACACCTGTGCCATTGGGCCCTCACCCCTTAAATATACATACTACACTGGGTTTTATAGGTGATATAGGGTATGAATTCAAGGATATGAAAATTATGTTACCTCCGGAGATGAAAATGTTATGGGGTGACTGGATTCTCTATGTATTTACAGAGTAAGGTGATTAAAATTCAGTGGCTTTCAGATATGCACTGTCAGATTATTTAGCATTCATTTTCCAAATAAACCCTCTGTCATTTTTCTACGCCTCCTTAAATAGCAGCTGCCCACTTTATATTACAACAATGCATCCATTAATATATTAAATGAACAATGGAATCATTTACTGTGTGACCTTCCTGATCTCAACCAAGTGTATTTAGAGGAACTGAATAATTAGTCACTGCCTGTGAACTAAAAAAAATCCGGACATATATACTCATTACTAACCATGAATAGTGTCAGCTCAGTTGATTTCATGTCACACTTTTAATTATGTTCAACTTCAATTTCAATCCCAGTTAAAAACAAAAACCTGTAGTCACTGCATTTGGCTAGGGCATGTGTATTCTAAGCAATTATTTTTGTTTTATCATTTAGTGCACATATTCTCTAAAAACCCAGTACCTGTGTTCTGGGAAGGACCTCTGGATCTGCAGGGATTCTCCCCAATATTTCGCACAGCACAATCCCAAAGGAAAAGACATCAACCTGAAGAGCACACCGTGTTCAAATCAAACCACAGCCAAACGGAGACGCTTTTCCCCGGATCATTTTTCTTATAAAACTTTTTTTTTTTTAAAGGCTTTGAAGCCATGGTACCTTGCGGTCATAGGGCTCCCCTCGCAACATTTCTGGGGCCATCCAGAAGGCAGAACCCACGAGGGACAGCTTCCTCCCTGGGTCCCTGACAGGAAACTCTGCCACCTCCCGGGCCAGCCCAAAGTCCGTCACCAGTGCCTCTCTGCCCCGTGGCGTCACCCTGATCAGGCAGTTCTGCTCAGACCAAAACAGAAGGTGATAAACGAAGTGATCTGGTCTTCAGTGATGCATTTCAAGGTTCTCCAGTGCTTCCCCCCAACACTGCAGGGTTCTCTCTAGCATATTGTCCACATTTACCTCTCCAGATTCCATAACCATTCCTTGCCAATAACATTATTCAACTTGAATTAATTTACCTGTTGATTTACATGTCTTTGGAGGTCAAGTAATTTGGATTGGTAGTTTTGGTCCTACTGCTCCCTCTATGGAATATCAGACAATGCTGCTACATAGGAAGTTTTCTTTGTTGCCATGCAATCACTGGCCTGCAGTGGGCAGTGTAACACTGGCTGAATTTCTGCTGTAAAGGTCATTATCTCTCCCTGGTGGGAAAAATAATTGGTCGTTCAAATATGAATTGAGTGAAATTAAATGTATTTTTATGGTTACACATTTGTGTGTTGAAGGAAAATGCTTCGCAACAGAAAAATAAAAAAAATAAAAACCAGAATAGCGGCAGACGTATAGTACTTAAACCAAAATAAGAACGTGTGATTAATTAATTTGATTCAGTGGATTGGAAACCTTAGACGGCACAGTGACAAACAGAAACTAACCCTGCACCAGCTCTATGTAATTTCCCCATCATCACCTTCTCAGTCTGATAAAATATTTACATATGGCTGGACCTGTGCTGGTCTTCAACCACGAGCCCCCTTATCATGTACACGGAAGAGGTGAGCACACAAAAGCAAATTCAGCCTGCTATTCCCAGGCAGTCGCCATTCATTTCACTGGGAACCGAGGCCAGCAGGAAATCTCCATTATAATTAAAAAGAGACTGATCCACAAATGCAACCATATGCCTGTCATTAAATCGGGAACCGCAGTCTCCAGACTTTCTTCTTGGTGGCCTGTAATTACAGCGTTATCTGACTTTCATGCCAATCGCCCTTGGACTTCCAGGAACCGGCACGCTTAACTGCAGATCCGTGCTTCAACTTGTGTTCACACAGAGATCAGGCTTCATTTGTTGGCCTCTTCCTGGGTTATAATGAAAAATATCAATATACTTATCAACCTGAACGCACAGGTATATAGCATGTCTTTCAAGGACCTCTCCACAGTCAACCCACAACACCTTGGTAACACTGACGACATATGCTCCATGAGGAGTTTGTGTGTTTAGCAGGGTCATGGCTGATATGCCAGATGTTTTGCACAGTCCTTTGTGCTTGCTTAGTAAACAAGCTCAGTAGTGCGGGAGGCGTGTCCTCGTTTAATTAAAAACCCATAAAACGGCACCCAGTTACTGTACGTTAACATAACCGCTTACTGTAATCATGTATGCACATTTTTGTATCACATTTGGTGATACATTGATATCTGCATTATTAAAAATAATATATTCAAATCACCTATTTTGTAACCTACTTGGTAACTAACTTTCTTGCATGGCTGAAAGGTTGAAAATCCAGGGAGAACATTTTGTTTTGTGTAACTTCTGCTTCATTGCTATGCTTGATTAGGTTTAAGCGATGAACGGTTGGGTTAAGTAAGTGAGCGAGGGGTGGTGCGTGTAGGGTTAGGGGGGTATGGTGGTGGGGGTTTAAAGCAGGCTTGGTGGCCTCGCTCTTAATTGTCACATCACACCTCCGGTGTTTGCAGGCAGAGCTGGACGGAGAGACGTGCCTGTGCGTCTGGGGGCAAAAATTCCCCATCTCTCATTGTGGCGGGCGCATTGGCATAACAAAGGGCCAGCCTCCCGGCTCGGTCATCGCCGTTGAACAGAGGGCCATGCCTACGCTTGTGCGGATCCTGGCAACTGGGACCGCACAAACAAAACCCCCAGGCACCGTGCGGGTTCCCACAGACTTCAACACCCAGTGCGTTTCACTTTCCTGACTACTCGTCTGGTATATTTCCAATGTACAATGTAAATCACACATCAAAACCTCCAGTCATCTTTATACTTCTGTGGCTATACATTTCATGCGCGTGTGTATAAATTTATTAGAGTCAGGGACCTGCTCGTCTAAAGGAGCACTCGGCCAGTAAATTGAGTGTGGCGTGCTAGGAAGATTGAGACCCGTCCCTTTTCTTATTTCTAGTTCGGTCCAGTGTTTCCCAACCGATGGGGGCGAGGCATATTTGTGTGCATCAGACGCAGTAGGTTTGCTGTAGAATCTTAATGTGAAGTAGAAGCAGAATAACTAGACAGTTTCATTACAATTTAAACAAAGAAAATGATGCCAATAATAAAATAAAAGTAAAAACGTAATGACATCAATAATAACAGCCGGAGTCATGTTTTTGGAAACGTTCCATAGCAGAAACCGGTTGGAAAACACTTTGATTTAGTTGTTTAGCAGACTCATATTCAGAGTGACATTCATGCGGATAATACGCTTGATCTACATAGAGATGTCAGTGTCAGGATGCCTGCCCGGCGTTAGCAGCCAACTCTCTCAGAGGCCCACCTTGGAGTTCAGGTCCCTGTGGTAGATGTTCTTGTAGTGTAGGTAGATCATTCCCCGGGCAATGTCGCAGGCCAGGGAAACCTTCTCCCTCCAGCACAGCGACACATCCTTCCTGGCCAGAAGCTCCTCCAGGCAGCCGCCACTCACGTACTACGGCACACAGAGGGATTCTGAGGTCAGGCTTTGGGACATCCCCCATCCCGCATAGAATCGGCTTTCGTCTCATCACAGTTTCGGGTAACCGAGCGATGGCGATGGACACGCAACCACGAGAACAACGAAAATCATCTCACCTCCAGGAGGGGGTACAGCTTTTCGTCCTTCACGCAGATTCCAAGATACCTAAACCCGATAAAGGAGGCCTAATGAATGTCAGCCCATCTCTGTACCCATCCCTTCCCCTGGTCAGATATAGGTTCTCTCTCACACACAGGCACTCGGCCTTTATGAACAACGCACGCCTGATGTACGTACATTCAGCAGTGTGCCGATTAAAGAAGTAAAGGTTTCACTCATAAATCACTGTCTTTGCTGTTGCAAGCAGAAGTAGTAGCTCCAGGCATCATCTTTTTTGTTTTCTTTTGTCCAACTTCATACATAGCTCTCGATATGCCCACATTTTCAACCAGTCAGATTGCTGAGGCTAACAAAATGTCATGGAACAGTATAGAACTAGTAGCCAAAGCCAGTAACATTACAGAACCAGTACCAAAAGTCTAAGTGGCCTACGTCACACATGATCCATATAATATGTTCTATATCGGTGCAGCATTCACTCTTCATCACAAATTATATTCCCTGTAACAAACAGTTTTGGAAACATCTGCTACTGAAGCTTTGGCCAATAACTGGAAAATTGTTGCTGAGGGCGTTGAAGCTGTTCTGAGCCTAAACGCGCTAGCAGAAATAAAAATGAAATGAGGCAGGTCATTCATTCAACGGAGATGTTGAAAACAGGCCAAGACCTGTGTGTAGCATTGAAGGATGTGGATGGGCACCTCACCTCACAATGTTGGGGTGTGAGAGCTTCTGGAGGAGACTGATCTCGCGCACAATGTTGTCCTGGTCAACGTCGTTCTTGTAGATCTTCACCACCATTACCTTCCGTGTGGTATTGTGCACGACCTGATCGACAGAGGGCGATGTTTGCATCCATTATTTAACACGTTTCCCATTAACATCCTCCGGAGATTTTTGTAAATGTACAAATTGTAAATGTTTGGGATCAAAGTTGGGATTTGACTCCACAAAAGGGTATATGCTCTAAAACATTCCGGTCAAATCTTCTCCAACTTGCATGGTGTGGACAAAATGAGAGCGTTCAATCCATGGGCAGTTAATGGCATGGTTTGCCACAGTAAAAACAACAGGGAATTGCATCCTGGCTTTTCATTCCTCATGGTAAACAGCAGCATATATGCGTGTACTTCATTCTAGAACTTCCATTCTTTTCTAAAACAACATTCTAAAATTGTTATTATTGTTATTACGCATATATGCGTGTACTTCATTCTAGAACTTACATTCTTTTCTAAAACATTCTAAAATTGTTATTACGCATATATGCGTGTACTTCATTCTAGAACTTCCATTCTTTTCTAAAATAACATTCTAAAATTGTTATTATTGTTATTACGCATATATGCGTGTGCTTCCATTCTAAAACATAATCAGAACGGCACTTTGCAAACTTACCGAAACCAAAACAAGTATTTTTTCAAAGGGATAAAATTTATGGTACAGTGATTTTTCTTCTGAGGTGCATGACAGGTGTCAGTGTGGTGTGAAATCTGTCCCCTTACTTATGTTGTTCTCTGTCACCTTGGCCAAGAGCGTGTAAATGGTCACGCAGACATTAAATCTAATCAGAACCTTTTCAGGCCTGAGTTTTTATCTCAGAATGTTGATGCTAATCGACGAAAGAGTTCAACCTTTTCTTCAAACATGGCCCGCAGCCAGAGGAGAAAGGAATCTGTTTTTAATCTCAAGTTGACCCAACCAGGTCAACAGTTTGCGTTTAATATCACGCACAATAAGAACATGCACGTAACTGGAGTGTGTGGACACACCTCCCTTCTATAAAATTCCGTTGTTGCCATTTCAAGGAAAGCCATCAAGAAGAACCAGGCCATACTCTCCTGGTTCTTTGGAGGGTAAGAAGGAACAAGCAATTACGCTTTCCAGTGAGAAGAAAAAAATTAAATAAACAGTACATACTAAGGTTCAAATCACCTCTCTCACCTTCTACTACATATCACCATTGCCATAGATTAAGAATAGTAATCTATCTTTTTTATTTAGTTCTCCAACCCAGGTCTGAGCAACCGAGTTTGGACCAGTGGAACCTGGTTTATTGCACAAATGCATTGGGGGGGGGGAAGCGAAATAATCAGTAACTTTGACACCCATATCACAGCCGGCTAACATTTCACACTTTCATTTTCCCCCCATCATTCTGGCTACCACACACACACACAATAAGCCCGATGGCCCAGGCTTTTGGTCTGCAATGTCGGAGTCGGTGAGGCGATCTGGGGTCACCTTGTAGACCTTGGAGAAGAAGCCGCTCCCCACCAGCTCGGCGGAGAAGTTCTCCCAGAACTCCAGCTTGCGGACGGCGGTGCGCAGCCTCTGCCAGCGGTCGGCGTGGAAGTAGGCGTCGGATGACTCGCTGCGGAGCGTGGGACTGGTAGGCTCCGGGGACACATCCACCTCACACATGCTGGGTACCTCGGCTAGAGTGGGGGCAGGGGTCCAAACACATACGGTCACTCTCCCTGCTCTGTGTTCGGGGGAAAACAAAAACCTTCTGCAGCTCAGGTCAAATATAACCCCCTTACTCCAAGAGGTGCAGCTGAAGAATACATTTGATTGTCTCGCACCTTACTATTTTACACACGTTTTTCTCATTTCACCTAAAGATTCAGGTTATGTTAAGCTCAAGTGTACTTCAGCAGGGCTTTCTGTGTCTGAACGCAAAACCTCCTGGTTAGAATCGCCAGTATCTTACAATATAACCCCAATTTGTGTTTTGTACTTACCTCTTCCCCCATGATAGATAAATAAATAAATAGATGTTAAACATTAACATTATATGGACAGTGATGCTTTTTACCAGGAAATGGCTTACCCCCCCATCAGCTAAAGCATGCAGGAGGATTACTGCCTCACCACTAATAGATAATTATTTATCTCTAATTACTTACACTCAATTTATAAAGACAAATAAAGAAGTGTCACTGAAATGGGATCTTTGGGACACAAGAAAGCCAATGGCACAGAAACTCCACGGCACAAAAGAAGAGAATATAAATGGTCTTTTTAAAAGCAGGAAAGAGAATGGAGGAGAAGCTAAGTCTTCATTCTGTTGTCAAATAAAACGGAGAAGAATCCCATTTGAAAGTTAAACATGTCAAATTGCTGAAGGGGCTTCCTTCTCATACTCATTTACATGCAAAACAGATGGGAAGCAAACAGCAAAATTGATTTTAGATGAACATTAAAAAACCAAAGCGAACATGGGAAGTTTTGCATTTCACTAAATAAATAAATAAAGACTCGGTTTGGTACACTGCACCGACCGAGATGAAAGCTGACTGAATATGATCTTGGTCACAAAAATGTGACGATCCTCAGGTACAAACGTAAGGGCATTTACAGGGGGCGCTGCCGTTACAGAAAATTCCCAAATGAACCTAACCATCGGAACCTCCCGGGGTTTTTATTTGTGCCATTTCTACAGACCGCCACCCATGCACACACGGAAGAAAAAGAGTTTGGGTTTATTGTCTTTCACCTCACTCACCCAACTGATACCACATATCATTACAAACTGCCAACGCAAACATTCCAATTGTTTCTCACACTTAACTTCTGGACTGTTAGCGCGCCCATTCAGGTTCTGCCCATTTGGGAGAACTGGGCCAGCTTTATGTCCCAGGGACAATAGAAACCATTGTGGCGACCTTGCCAGTAAAAGCCAGAACACGGCTTGACAACTAGCCAGACACTGTCAATCCAATGCAATTGACTACGTTCCTCAGCAGAAAAGAGAAAAGACCGGAGACACAAAGGCCTCATTTCTACAGTGGGTTCTCCCGCTCACATTACAGAGACCATTAAGGGTGCGTTTATGGTTTTGGTGTTTGGGCTTCGACAGGCAATTTTCCTTAGAAAGCGTCTTCGCTCAAACAAGCTGCTTGCTCTTGGGTCACTTAAGGTCATGAGATGCCTCAGAATTGAAATCAGAGCTGAGGCCCTGAACAGGGCCATTGGATATCAATTACTGGGTCATGACTGAATTATCTTGCACAGAGCTAATGAGAAATGAATTTTTTTTTTTTTTTTTAACATTAAACACTGAGTGGGAGCAGTGCGACTTTAACCTTGATCTGCCAGCTGTGACCTCAGAGACATGCCCAGGTAAGATTCCTAAATGCCGTCTAAATAGGAGAGTCAGAGAGGTTTGAATGGAGCCAAATCAAGGGAGTACTGCATTTCACATGGACTCATTATGCAACATTTCAGCATTAAAACACATCCCATTAAACATTCCTGTCACTGCAGAGGTCGGCATCTCTCTAATACCGGTTGGATCTGTAAAAACAGAGACCCCCCTCCTTTTCCCAGGGGCCCCACACACCTGTCCGGACCCCGAGACAGCGACCCTCATATTATTACACGGGCTCCCTCACCACGGCTACGTGACTGGCCACAGATCTGCAGGGGGCGGTCACATCCGTCCCGGACAAGCAAGCGTTTACCTTCGGACAGACCCAATGTCCCGATAACGTACAGAGCAGAGTTAACGTAAACGCAGCAGCTACGCACAGAAAGAACAAGTGGACTTCAGGTGCCATGTTGTGCAAACAGGCTTTTGCCACGCTTTACGCCAATGCGAGATAAGTTGAGGCCCACTAAGGACCGCAGCAAACGGGGGCTGCCAATGGGGAGAGATTAATTCTTTAATCTGTTTTCCAAGGTATTTTTGCACAGAAATATTTCGAAATAGCAGCTATGAAAGATTTTCAGGATAGGGATATGTATATTTTTAAAATCCTATGTGGATATAGAGTGGTTTGAGCCAAGTTTACCCATTTCTGATGTGGAAAAAAAAAAGATACTAGTATTTTATGTTAAATTCAATGACACTTTGACCCATTAATCTCAGAATAGGATGGGATAATCCAGTGAAATTCAGTAAGTACCTTCATTGTTCACAGCATTAATTTGTTCTTTGTTCTCATTATGACATCACTGTGATGTCACAAACCCGCCTGGCAGTGATTTATTTTTTCCCCAATCCTGTTAAACCAGTGAAATTTTTTTTGGATAAACGACTGAATCGTTTTGCATTCTGTTCCAAATCGCCAGAGCGGACAGGAATGTGGTCTGGCTGGCAATCTCGAGACCCGAGTGCGTGTCTACATGCGTGTGTTTACAGTGAGAGTGCCGCAGGTCTTAGCATGTCGTTTCTGCAACGTGTGCGGGTTCTACACATGCTAGCGAGAGTCTCGCTGACCATGCCTTTGACGTGGGGCCCTTAACTCAGCCAGGGGCTAATCCCATGAAGTGGGTCACGGCCCTCCGGGAACGAAGGAGGCGCGGTGGGGAGAGGCAACTCTTACCTTGTTTCTGACCACTAATTCCCACGTCTTATACAAACAAAGCCAGCCTTGTGTGAGTGTGGTCGGAGAAAATAAACTCTGTTAGAACACAGGTACATTAAAAGCCATACAAGGCAGTGGTTACAGACAGCCAACATAGGTCTCATGTGAAACAACTTAATTTAAATTCCTCCGTGACAAGAGATTTTAAAAAACATTTTTTAAACACACCATATTGACATAATATATACAACGGGTACACACGGGCAACCCTGACAGGGCGCTCTTAATTTTCGACCTAAATTTCCTTGGCTTTGCATACACTTAATAATTGAGAGTAATTAAATCTCACCATCTCGTGCACCTCTTTAGCCCGTAGTATGCGTGTAACAGCGTTCTGTCTGTATGTGCGTGTATGCGTGTGCATGTGTGCACGCGTTTGTGGATTAGCTGGAGCAAAATCAGCTCTAATCGACTTAAAGCGACAGGGTGACAGGGAGAGTTTCTTCACCTGCACTGATCCAGTAAATATTCAACAGAGTAAAATGAATGTGTCCCACACAAAAATATTTGTTTGGGTGTTGGCTAAGCAAGTACATAAAAACTGGGGCTGATACCAGTTGACTCACTTCAACAATTTAAATATAGTTTTAAAGTGATAGAGAGAAAAGCAGGGACACGCCGACATGAACTACGTCAAATGTGTAAATGGTGTCCAGCAAATAGATTGTCTTTTGTCAGATAAATTCAGTGTCTCCTTATATACAAGCACCGTGTGACATAGTATAGCCGTTAGAAAATCTGAATCATACAGGTGAGATTGTGTTCCTTGAAACTGAAAAGGTGCGTAATACGAACAACATTTTCCAACGCTGGCGACCGCCCCGAACCACTTTAGGGTGCATATGCTCTCTTGACCAGCAACCCCTTCACCTAGACACTTCGAAAGAGAAAAGCAGTACACTTCCTTTCTGAGCTCACAGTGGAAACCAGGTTCTCAGCTCATTTAGAGCCAATTTAAGGACAATGACTCCTACTGAAAACTGGTCGCACTTGTAAACTGACATGCAGCACGCAACAGCCCAAGCAGTCTGTACTCTAAAGACCCTAAAGCCTCCGTAGATCCTAGCATGAATTCCCTAAAAGGTCTGTGGAGACCTCCATTCAAACTCCAGTCACAGTTAATTAATCTTCGTTTTATATTCAGCGACTTCACTACGGTAACCGTTAACTGTTGGTAACTTACGTAGGTGCCGAGTCCACTTGCGCTCTCCACACAAAGGACAGTCCTTTTTCTTCACAAGCTTTCAAACACCATTTTAAAAGACACTACTGTGACTAAAGTGTTCAGCCGTTTATCACACAAAACGGCGCCATTCACAAGCTACGAGCATCTACCTGAAAGCCTTATAGCTAGAGCTAATGCCTCAAAGGGGGATTGGCTGTAAGCTGAACTGAAACAGTCAGCCATTGCTGTAACGTTTACTTTTATTTTATTTTAATTTTTTAAAAGCACACAATGCAGGTCTGTGCCCAGTGACCTCACTGTGTATTTCCAAATAATTTTGTTGGTAATTGGATCAAATGAATCATTGGTTATTGGAGTCCGGTGACTAAGCACACCAGGAAGTGATAATATTTCTCCTGATCGCTTTTCTATAAAAATGAGAGCACCTAGCCTGGTGGTTTTTCAGATCACTTCCAACGTGGAAAACGGACAGGGTGAATGACTAGATCAGGGTGCGAAGCAGACACAGAACAAAGGAGACAGACATGGCCAAAACCAGACATGCAGCAGCCAAGTACCTGAGAACAAAGGAGTCAGACAAAAGAAGAACTTAACTGACCACACAAGATGACACGACTACAATCACTATTAAAATGCTTAGCAGATGCTCCCGAGCTTACAAAGCATGCCATTTTATACCTTAGAGTGCTGGTGTCTGTCTGTGACCAGCGCCACAGAGAAATAAGGGCAGTCAGTCTGTGACCAGCGCCACAGAGAAATAAGGGCAGTCAGTCTGTGACCAGCGCCACAGAGAAATAAGGTCGCAAAGTAACTGCGGCTATTTTGATTTTAATTTACATTTTAAGCAGTAAATGGTAACAGGAGAGATCACAGAAACACTAGCGTTTCCATTTAGCAGAAACGCATCTGTTGTTCTGCATCTGCTGTAAATGATATGAAGAGTTCAGACATAATTAGATAATACATGTGTGTCAACCAAACAGGTCATTTAATGCTGGAAGCACTTTAAATACAGCAAAAATGGTTTCCCAGATTCATTACAGCATTTTATGAAAAGTTAGCCTGCTGATCCCATAAATTGGGAGAGGTCAATAGAAAAAGTGAAAATTTAAAATGGCTGTTATGATGATCAGATAAGCCAAGCACAGAGCTGAAAAAAGAAATCATTTATTTGTAAATGAGACAAATTAAATTTGGTGCTTTTCCATTAAGGTAGACAGCGCAAAATTTCACACAAGATCAAGCCCTTACTTTAGATTAGAACCTACAACCTTCTGGTCACATACAACCTTTAAAAATGGATAGCTTAATGAAAGTTTTGCCAGAGGTAACTTTACCAGGAAAGAAATAGAGTTTGAGTGCGGAGAGTAGGAAATTACTTACGCCATTGGTCCAATAAGTTATTCATATGCATCTGGAGGATGGATGGTATTCCTTTCGCTCACAGACCCAAAGGAGTGACACAGAAGCTGATCCAGTCTTTATCCAGCAGCTGAGGAAGACCACACATGCTATAATCACAAACGCGTACATGAACACAAGGAAGTCACAGTGACACACGAACGTACACACATATAACATACACATATTACACAAGGTGGGGGCCTGCCCACACCTGAACATAATGCGTCATTATCAGGCGGTTCACTTCCAGGAAAAACACTAGATGTGCTCCAACCCATCAGGGTAGTTAAAAGAGCGTAGTAGCAAACACCGTTACCAATGGTGTGAGGCGGCGGGTCAAAAGTTCAAATTCAGTTTAACAATATTCCTCATTTTCCCGCTTTCTGGTTGAAGAAAAGTTTAGCAGTGCTAAGAGCTAATACAAACGGTAACAGCAGCAATGAGGCCTCTGGCAATGCTGAACACAGCAACACCATGCCATCTATCAGAGTAAGCAATAATGAGCATGCACTTCACCCCACCTACGTATATATACAGAGGGTCCCAACGTTAAACAACTTTTCGTTAAGAATTGTTCACACGGGACAACCGGGCCTATTCCAGGGAAGAACCAGTGTCAGAATTCTTCTATAAACAACCGAAGACAGGCAACAAGACGGTTTTTGTTACTCACCTAAAACTTATTGAGTGCATTGTTAAAAAGTGCAGCAGTAAATGACCCCGGAAATACAAGGAGCGGGGCATTACTCTGCAATCAATGACACAACGCAAGACGTAGCCAAAACAGAGCAGCTTAGTCACATTTCCAAGCTATCCACAGAGACGAAAAATAAAATCCGGTCGGGGTCAGAATTAACTAGTTTTCTCTAGGACAGCGGTATTCAGTCCTGGTCCTTGGACGCCCACCTTTGTACACCTTTTTTGAACCAACCCATTTTCTAATTAATTAGGTTTGACTAAGTTTTGATTGAAAACTGGCCTCAACGCCATTTGCTATTTCAGTTTGTGTTGTTTGTTATTTCAGCGTCATATCATAAAAATAGACTCCTATGCCCTTACATATTTTTGTTAATTTGTAGATTTTGAGAAACAAAGATAACTGCTAAAACTGTACATGTATGTATGCATGCAGGTAACAAAAATCTATCAAAATCATTACATTATTCAATTAACAGCTCACTCATTAGGAATGAGAATAACTTGGTACAAAAAAAACGTCATATGCTGGGAGGAGCTGCAGGATCTGGAACGAATACAACTGCTCTAGGACACGAGAGGGAAAACTTTTTATTGTTTTACAGAAATTAAAATTTGGTAAAAGTTATTTGATGTGCCCGTGTGCCAGGGGAGTGCTCTCCAGTGTGCCTTACGCGAATGTGTGTTCGCACGTATAACAGAAAATCATACAAAATATTTAATATTTTCGCCATTACTATACATGTTGCCAGAAAGAATCAGAGAGACGTTAGCAATATGATTACAGCGGTCTTCGCTCCCTACAGTAAACAGTCCATCGTTGGGTTATGGCCCCCCACAGAAGTGTAAGAAAATACTGTATTGACAATGTGAAACGCAAATCTAGAATAAGAAACATAATACGTTGATCACGTAACTTCAACATGGATGAACCCATAGCTTTATTATCTCAAAAATATATACTCAAGGAACGTTGGGTTACGTAATAAAAATAATGACAATAATAATAAAATTAAAAACAACAACACCACCACCACCACCACAGGGGACATTTCTAGAACCCAAGAAGTTTAAAAACGCTCCAAAAAATAAAGGCTCAACGAAGAACTTAAGCAGCAGTTGGATCAGATAACTATACCTGTCTTCAGATAGACATCTTAGATAAACTTAAAATACAACGCTGATAAACCTGTAGCACGCTTACCCCACTGCTGTGCAATATAAACATAAAACTTTTTGACATTTAGGAAACTCCTTGTCTGAAAGTATCACACAAACATAAATACTCCGAAGCCATATAAATTATACTTTAAAATGTACTTACAGCAGCAGTGTTTATCTGAAAATAGAGGCAATTTCTTGACGCTCTCAGTATTAAAACGACCAGGCTACAACTTGTCTACGCAATGTCTTCATTTGCTAAGAAAGACCACGGTAAAGCGGCTTGCGGGATTGCGCGTCTGTCTCGCGCACCCTCGTTGCCCCTCCCAAAGGCAGTCCAATCGGCGCGTCCACTTCCGAAGTGGCAGCCACTGATTCAAACCAAGGTGGGGGGGGTTGGGACTGAACGTAGCAGGTTGATCCTATGCATGCTTCCTCAGTTGTCTTAGAAACTCATTATATTCAGAAATCTAAGCGCGTTCCACTCCCGCCCCCAACCCCTAGTTCAAGAAAAGTGATGGCGTTGCTTGGTAGCGTCCGCACAGGTCGTTAGTTGGAAAGCAGCCTCAGTTTAAAACGTCAGCGCCGGAGGTTTAAAAATAAAAATAAAAATGCCCTTCGGCGCTGTTGATTTACAACTACATGTATAAGTTTATTTTTTAAACTCAGTAATTTCAATGTAATGTAATTTAGAGTTATTAGTCGTTATCATGTTACCAGCCATGTTCAAATTTATATATATATATATATTATTATTATATATACCATCCATGTGTAACTTATTTAGCATACATGGTAGTCAGCATACACACAGGACGGGGAATCCAGGGAAGGGAGAAGCGAAGAAAGAGGGCTTTTCTGACCAACCCCCCCTCCCGAGCCGCGCTATCCTCTCTGAGCCGTTTGCAGATGTTAAAGGCTGAGTTCGCCCTTTGTTAGTCATCGACCCATTTTTAAATGACAACGCCTTCCACATCTGGAACGACTCTGTGGTGAAAATATGGCCATGCTGAAAGCTCCCCCTTTTTTCTTCGCTGGTAACCAACGCTTGACGATTCTCGCTGATGTAAAATAGATCTTTTTTTCCCCAGCCAATTTTCCTCTTGGTGCAGTGCCGAACATTTTTAGAAACAAGACTCTCCTTGGTTCATTTGGAGAGAAGAAAAGCAATGTAGCACGCGAGGGTATGCTGGGTCCGAGAGTCACCGGAGAACAACACATTGGGGGAGTGTTTAGACCCTTTCATTCACCATCGTTTTAAAGAACTCAAAGTTTCCCAGTTCTCCCTGAGCCAGCTTTGATGCCTCTTTAAAGGACCTACAATTTTTGGCACCTGAGTGCGATTACCATCAGTGGATCCACACTCAGGTGTGCAACAGGGCCCAATAACTGGGCAATTAGCACTTAGCCCTCCCTTTCAGATTGCAGCCCACTGTCCTGCTGGGGAGGGCGTGGCTGCCCGCTGTGTGCCACAAGCAACAAAACAACTCTTAGTATGTAAGCAATGGCCCCATTTTACACTGAGAGCAGACCCACTTGATCATGTGGCTCCTGCAATTTTAATGTACTAATATACTTTCTGTCATGGCGACGGTAACCACTGTATCAGTACACGTACATTATGTTCCCGAGGCGATTTGGAACTCTATAGTGACGCTGCAATCGAGGACAGGCGGTTTTTTCACGCTATGCTCTTCAGGAGTTGGCAGTCCCATTCTGCAAGCGTGTGCGGAGTACCATGTCATGGATGACCTCTTGTGGCTCCTAGATGTTTCCACCAGCAGCATAGCATTGTCGCTCCTAGATGTTTCCACCAGCAGCATAGCATTGTCGCTCC
>JAOVYW010008947.1:3936-17673 GCA_025775045.1 Hiodon tergisus
TATGGGTGGATTAAAGACTTGCTGCCACACAAGGTGTGTTTGAGGAAGATTTGAAGCCATAAGATGCATTGGCACAACTAGTGATCCCAAATTCAGTAGGGAGCTTTAATCCTGCACCGTGAGCTAGGATCGAACAACGTTGACTACGTCTGTAGCTGTTGTGTGCTGTACGCCTGAGCTGTGTCCAGTCCTGTTTTTGTGTTGAGGGACTAACAGGCTGTCGTTCTCTCTCCCTAGCTGGCCTGATCAACACTTTCAACGGTTACGGTCCACTAAGTGTGGAATGGCCTGGTAAGGATGGCAAGCACCCTCGCTGCCCTCCCAAAGGTAATATGCCAAAAGGTAAAGAAGCGGGTAGGATATTTTTTTATTCATCCAGAGCACAGTGGAGGTGGCACTGTGGTGGTACTGATGGGAATAAGGCTGCACTGCTGTGGAATTGTGCATCGCTGCCACGTCTGCAGGTTTTCCCACGGCTAACGATCAAAACTTAATACTGGGTTGGGTGCACTCTGTTCAGCTGGCTTTGAAAAGGTGTTTAGGGTTGGCTGTGGGCATGTTCTGCTGTATTTGTGAGGATCAACTCCACCCACACACCCCCCCAGGTTATGTGCTTGACGAGTGGTTACCTGTGAGTAAGAGTGTGTGGAGATGACCGCTCGCGTGCACACTCCTGCAGGGTACGTGTACCTGGTGTTCGAGTCGGAGAAGTCCGTGCGCGGGCTGCTGCAGGCCTGCACCCAGGACCTGCTCCACCCAGAAGACTACAGCGAGTACTACTTCAAGATGTCCAGCCGGAGGATGCGCTGCAAAGACGTGAGTGGGGGTGCAGGGGTTTCCCCTGAGGTGCCCAGAGGACGGACGCAACGCGAGACGTCGCTTTGGGACGGCGTCGCACTCCCACCGACGTCGCTCGCAGATCTGAGGCCTGCTCCTTTCTGAACGTCCCCCACACAGGTGCAGGTGATTCCGTGGGTGATTTCAGACAGCAACTACGTGCGCTGTCCGTCCCAGCGGCTGGACCCCAGCAAGACCGTGTTTGTGGGTGCTCTGCACGGCATGCTTAACGCCGAGGCCCTGGCCAGCATCATGAACGATCTGTTCGGTGGAGTGATGTACGCTGGGATTGATACAGACAAGCACAAGTATCCAATAGGCGAGTTCCTGCCCTTTGTACCTACACGTGTCTGGTGGCAACCGTGCCCCTACCCTGGTTTTATTTTGATTGCTGTTGGTTCAGATTTCACTAGGCCTCTGAGGTGGTTACTCTCTCTAAAGCATTGAGATGTTTGTCATGCTAGGGTCTGGCCGTGTCACCTTCAACAATCAGCGAAGCTACCTGAAGGCGGTGAGCGCTGCGTTTGTGGAAATCAAGACGCCCAAGTTCACCAAGAAGGTGAGGCCATGTTTTGCATGTTGGGCAAGTCACAGCTTGGGAACCCTGACATCCTGCAGGGATTAAACGCCCCTCCCTTTCTCCCGCAGGTTCAGATCGACCCCTATTTGGAGGACTCCATGTGCCAAGTGTGCAATCGCCAACCAGGGCCGTTCTTCTGCAGAGACCAGGTGAGTGACGCTTCCTTGCGTCTCAGCCTGGTGAGTTGGATTTTGTTTGTGTGTGGTCTCAGACTCCAGCACTTATAGATGCACATACCCGCCACGTAAAGCGACTATGACATCCCTGTCCTCAGGCTTGCTTCAAGTACTACTGCCGCTCCTGTTGGCACTGGCAGCACTCGATGGACATCCTGAGCAACCACCGCCCCCTGATGCGCAACCAGAAGAACCGTGACTCCAGCTAGAGGGCAGGGTGCTCCCAGTGGCCTCTGCTTCTGCCCTCCCCTCCTCCAGGGAGTGACGCGCAAGTGCTGGCTCTACCCGCCCCCCCCCCCCAGCTGGGGAACGACACGTCCACCTGGACCTGGGGGGAGACACCACTGTAGAAAGTTCACTATAGCACTTGCTGTTTTTGGGGTTTTTTTTTTTTGCTGTTTACTTGTTCACAATGACACTATGCACAGTGAAGTGTTGGGATAACAGGGCCCCATATAGCCGGTTCCCAGACTTGTGGCCAGAGCCGGAGAGATGTTTCAGGCCAGGGTTTAGAAGGTATTGATGGGAAAATGCCTTCTTGATTTTTAAATTATTTTTTCTCCCCTTTTTTTCTTGTTTTACATGCCTTGCATATTGGCACACAATCATGCGAGTCTCATTGCCTTTCATGTAGGCAGATGCCATACAGTGCCTTCAATTTCTTTTCCCTCCCTTCCCCAGTTGGCGAGCTGTAGTTGCTTCACAGCCAACTGGTTTTTACTTTGGAAGATAAGAGTTGGGCCTCATTTAACCAGTCGCATTTCAGACATTTTTACGCAGTTTTTTACTAATTTTTACACACGGTTTTAAGTCGTGACATGGAAATTTGATGAGAATCTACCTGGCGGCTTTTTAATTTCCCCCAATTTTTTTTTTTTTTTTTTGCCTCCCCATATATTTGTTTGGGGCTGTTTTTTCCAACCGATGTTCAACTTAGTGGCACAAATAAAGGTGAAGCATTGCTCTGCTTGTGTAGGTGGCCAGTTTGCAGTGTCACTGCTGGGCACTGGTTCAGCTGGGTTATTCTTTTCAACAGATCGGATTAATGGATCTGAACCTGGAACGGATATTGACCTTCGAGATTTGTGTACATAGTTTTAAATTGTTGCACTTTTTAATTTGCACTTCAAAGGGGTGATGGTGGTTTTAATCACTACTTTGTACATCAGCAGAAGGGAAGGTATGGTCATTGGCCACAGCCTCTTTTTAAGTAGCTTGTTTCCTGTTGAATGTAGAACTAACTTACTTAATGTACAAGAAGCATCTGTGGGCCTAATGCAGCTTACCACCAGTTTCTCCCTCCCTCTCCCCTTTGGCATCCATGAAGCTGTGTGCTAAAGAAGCAGTTTCTTTTTGACCGTTTATTTTCTCTTTCCGTGCTGAGCTTTGTTGCCCAGCTGCTTTTTAGAGTTTGGAAAATCTCTACCTCATTGTGGTCTACCAACTTTGCTGCGGTTACCTAGAGATGTGGAGTATGTTCTGAGTGGGCACAATAAAGGTGTTGAAGCATTATCTGTCTCGGCTCAAGTTTGTCACGAAGGTAACGCGAGGGGCAGACGCCTTGGTGTTTGCGGGTAATGGGCAGTGGATTCGCACACCAGCTGAGGATTTCTGATCCAAACGGGTTCATTTAAAATGGGGTGTCTCGTTCCCGTGATGCCCCTGTCAAAGTGGTTTGTTTAGTCGTTGGCTGTGTTTACTAGCTCCTATTTAATTCTGACCTACAAGACCAATTTTAAGGGTAAATTAGTTGTGGGCCGGTGACCTGCTTGTGGTAAACCTGAACGCGACTGTGAATTCAGCTGTGCATGTGAAATGTTATTCTTCTGCTTTATTTTAGGTTGGTGTTGGCTTGAGGCAGCAATGCACTTTCATGATGGTTTTTATTTAGATTTGAGACATTAGCAGCATTGGTACACTTGGGTGAAAATGGTAACGGCAACAAGTGGCGTCCTGAGTTCAGCAAGGCTGTATGCCAACAGACATGCCAAGGTCCATTTAAGGGCACATGTAATCAAAGGTTGACTTGCACGTTAGGAAGCGATTCGTGGGAGGATAAACTCTGGTTTAATCTGCTGTGCTCTGGGGCCCCGTCTTGGACCGGTCTCAGGAGAGTTCGGCCTGCTTGGTGCCAGGCAACCCAAAAGCTGCCAGCCCTCCCAACACCAGCAGCGCTGAAACTAGCAGAACTGGGACGGTGCAGTTCGTGTCCACCAGCTGACCGAAGACTACGTTGCCAATGATGGCTGCCACTCGACCCACGCCAGTGAAGAAGCCCAGAGCAGATGACCTGGAATCACATTTCCAAAATTGATGGGAGGAATGCATCCTAATGCGAGGTAATATTGAACATGTGAAGCGCTTGAGGCCGGTACCTTAACTGGGTGGGGTAGAGCTCTGTCCCGATCACGTCCAATGCATTCCAAGCAATGACCGACACGGCACTAAACGCACACGACATGATCAGGCTGTGGGCTTTGGTCCTCACTGCCCAGATGAAAAACACACAAACGCCTGAGGACAGCAGGCTGCAAGCTGTAAACGGAGGAGGGTTGGGTAAGGTTACCGCTGGTATAGGCAAATTTGAATTGTAAAGTGTGGAAGATTGGTTACATGGATTATCGAAGTTCTCTTCCCTCTACTCACAAAGCAAGGTCTTTCCTCCAACGTAGTCCATCAGCAGGATGGTGAAGATGTTCCCAGGTAAGTTGGAAGCTGCAGTGACAAAGCCCTCCGTGTACACTGCGTGAGGACACGGTACCTTTACAAGTCTGAAATTCCTGTAGCCGCTGCACCTCCCCGTTTCCCGACATTCGTGCTCACCTGCCGTTTTCACTGGGTAGCAGCTCTGGTTTTGGGGGTCCTGAGGGGCGCGGGACACATCTGCGCAGGGCGATGCGCCGTCCTCCATCCTGTTGAAGAGCTCGGGTAGCCACATCCAGAGCCCGTAGTAGCTGTGCACAGCAGGAGTTTGTAAGCGTGTGTGCGTGGATTCACACCTTGGCGTGTCGCGCTTCACGTTGTACCGGGGTAACACCACCCTGTACCTTACCATTTGGACAAGTATCACCCAGTTGATGCTTTGTAAACTGCTCAATTACTTGGATGGTTTGTGTGTGTGTGTGTGTGTGTGTGTATGTATATATATATATTTTGGGCATCAAATTTACTGTTAAACTAATTTACATTTGTTCATTGTTGTTGGCGTCGTTTCCTATTGGCTGTCATTTCCTTACTTTTGACCCTTTACTAAAGGCATGTTTTTTTTTTACTTTGTGAAAATGGCACTGCTTGGTGTTACATTAGAAAGATGAACTTCTGACCCAAATGAAATGCAGAAGAATATGATAAACAGGATGGTGCTTCGAGAGGCCAGCGGACTGCTGAATATCTCTCTTATGGGGTCCAATCCCTATAAAACACACAAGGGGAAAGTGAACGAGCAAGTTTGAGAGTGCACCAAAATTCTCCGTTCTGTATAAGACCAAAAAAAAAAACCATTGGTTCATCAACAAAGGTCAACTGAGGCCGACCCCAACGAGGGGGCAGAAAAAGTGATGCCATGGTCCAGTACCCGTCTGAAGAGGCTGGAAAGGGGCTGTGGCCTTGTCCCATTAGCTGAGTCGGAGGCAGGGGCGGTGATCAGCCCGCTCACCTGAAACGAGACACACGGCTATAGAACATAGAACGACAGATAATTTTTCCTTTTCTGCTAATGCATGGGACACATACAGGTTTTGACCTTTTATTGCTGTGAATGTGGTAACTC
Source organism: Hiodon tergisus (assembly GCA_025775045.1). NCBI lineage: Eukaryota > Metazoa > Chordata > Actinopteri > Hiodontiformes > Hiodontidae > Hiodon > Hiodon tergisus. The sequence continues at coordinate 9,299 of JAOVYW010008947.1, forward strand.
TGCGTTACTTGCACACCTAAATGAAATAACTGGGCCTTGTTGTGACTGACTAGAATCCTGCTGATTCTATAATTATGTATTACCTGTTGCTGACAGAGGCCAGAATTTACCAGCAGCAAGGTCTACGCAGAATTAAAATAGACAATGCACCCAAAAAAAACAGGGTACAATTGGTTCACTCTACAAAATTATTTGACTAAATATGGGTTTCTAAATAAAGCCAGTAGAACTCTATTTTCAGAGTTCTTGACTTGTTAACTAATTTGCATAGTTGAATTGCATTCGTGTTCAACTCCTGGATCAGCAATGTAACATCACCCAAGGGGAGGGGTTGTTCTGTATTTCTCTGAAAAATGACACTTAGGAGGATCTGTTCACAAACAGCATTCCAGGCACAGGAAATTTGAAATGTGCTAAGACTGAAGAATGACGCAACCAATATCCTGCGGGTGCCAAAAATATCAGATTAAGCTTCCCTGTCCCAACACTGGATTAATAAGAACAAAAAAGCAAGAGAAGAATAACTTAGAGGCACCGAGTAAATTTACAGACGGCTGAAAACTCCATCAGACGCGAGAAGACGAGCACAGGCTTGGCATGGAGATGGACCCGTGTGGTTAGACCGACATGGTTACGGTCAGGTTTGTGTGGTTAGACCGACATGGTTACGGTCAGGTTTGTGTGGTTAGACCTACATGGTTACGGTCAGGTTTGTGTGGTTAGACCTACATGGTTACGGTCAGGTTTGTGTGGTTAGACCGACATGGTTACGGTCAGGTTTGTTCGCATCCAGCTCGGCATGGAGATGGACCCATGTGGTTAGACCGACATGGTTACGGTCAGGTGAAGCGGCAGATGGAACCGCACAACGAGGCCCCTGTACGTACTCGGGAGGCCCTGGGAGTGCCTCTGTGATTGACTGCGAACATCTTCCGGAACACCTCAGCGGCTTCTGCTTCCCGTCCAGCCTGAGGAGAAGAAAAGCCAGGTAGGCAATGGGACCGACATATCGTTGGTCTGAGAATAACAGCTGGGCACCACTTTGCACAGTGGAGTTGGACAAAGTTGTTTGGGTGTGTGGTTAGGAATGACACCATTTCTATTATTCACATTTTTTAATAAAAACGTAACATGCTCAATGGTGATAAATGGAAGGAAAAAAAACTACTTTATCAATGACAATTATCCAAAATCTAGGGTACAGGGTACTAAAGGTACGGTTTTGGAGATGTTGCAGTTGTACCTCCATGAGGAACCTGGGGCTCTCTGGCATAGCGAGGCCAAAAACGAGGGCAGAGGACAGGCTGGGGACGGAGCAGAGCGCCACAAAAAGCCTCCAGCTCTGGAAGTCCAGAAAGCCCAGCTGGAACCTGAGGGAAGTGTTGGGAATGACCAGCCAGGCCAGACCTGCACACATACAGATGAAGCAGACTCGATAAGAGTCCCGAGGCACGAGTCTTCACGCTGAATCTGGCTGCGGTCCGCCGAGGTAACTTTCATCCTGCTGAATTTGACCTACACTACCCTGTTTACTGGGACAGCCAGGTAGGCTGCGAACCGCCTCTCTCAGTCCGGGAACCTATCACCAGCCACAGACTGTGAGCCAATCACCAGCCAGGCTCTCTCTCCAACTAGGAACCAATCGCCAGGCAAGTGCTTATCGCTCACCCACAAAAAGTAAAAAAAATCACAAATGTTGGTCTCTGGCAGCAAATTGAGAAGAATCGTGTAGAGCAGGGCAAATCATCCTCGTAATGTGTCGGAGCTCTCCTACTAAATCATACGAGTTATATGAGTATTTACATATTGGGTAAAAATTCCTAAAAACCGCTAATAACGTAAAAGCACAAGCTCCTGATTTAATGGTATAGGTCAGCCCTATACCTGCAGCAAGGATGCTTCCTGCCATCCAGAATGTGGCCAAAGCGCTGATCATCATCCCCCTTCGGTGGCGTGGCTGGAACTCGGAGAAGTAGGAGAAGATCACTGGGATGGAGCCTCCTACCCTGAGACAGAGGTAGGGGAAACGTCAGGCTGCTCGGCCATGTCTGCGAGCCGTTCGGACAGAGGTGCGAACTGCGAAACGTCAGGTGACGGCTCACCCCACCCCGCTGATGAAGCGCAGGACCACGAACAGCCAGAGGCCAGGCGCCAGGCTTGCCAGTGCTCCAAAGACTCCATTCACAGTCAAGGAAAACACCAGTACTCTCTGGCGCCCCCTTTGGTCAGCGAGGTACCCCCACACATACCCCCCCACCATCATCCCTGCACAAAAGAGGAACGGGTTAACCATCAGGGGCTATCAGGGACCCGGGTTCTACTCCCGGTCGAGGCTTGCCGACAAACACGCGAACCGACTCATACCAAGGAAGACGCTAGCGCTTAGCAGCCCCATGTCCGAGGTGCTGAGCTGCAGGTCGCACTGAGCCGTGGGCAGCAGGAAGGACACACAGAGGATCTCCACCGCATCGCTGGCATTGGCCCATCCGCACACCACCAACAGAAGGCCATGGAACAACCCAAAACCTTGGGGGGTTAAGGCATTAACATTTCAGGACTGGAACTCCTGTAGAAAGTAGAATTACCGATACGGAGCACAGATACCTGCTTCTTCCACTGCATCTTCATAGGACTGTTTTACTCGTTCTCTGCGATTTAGCGTACCGCTCCGTTCACCTGTAATGGGCGGGGTATGCATTTAGGCATTTTATTTTTCTTATATCATGGCAATAATAAATCAAATATAGCTGCAAGAAGCAATAGTGGGGTCCTAGCAGCTGTGGAATATTTTGGTATATTCTTGTCAGTGTGTTGTAAAACTAACACCTGCCCTTTGTTCAATGAACACACTTTATGCTTGCAGCAAATAAGGATTCGAAAGTTTTAATATTAAGTAATACTAAGTATTAATACTTAGTCAATCATTTGAGTATTTAAGTAATGCATAGAACCTGACACTGGTTTAAGCCGTTCGTGCCCAGAACCTATCATCCGGTCATTTGTGAGGAGACAGGCTTGGGTTGGTGACTTGGTAGGTCAAACAGTTCAGGAATTGTGGTGATTTAAATGAACCGGTTGCTACGGTGTCACCGTAGCTGAGGTTTGCATGGACGGTACAGGATATATAAGCGTTCAAATAGTTAGTTTTTTCTTCTTTTAAATGAGGAATTACAGAAGAAATTATTCGCTGCTATGATACCTAATTTAAAAAAAAACACAAATAATTACTAAGGAAAATCTAACAAGCATGTTCATAACTTACGCCATTTTAAATTATACGTTTTATTATTTATATAACAAAATGCAAAATAATGGTAATGATAACTTAATTAGGCATTAGACGTTTTCGGATGACATAGCAATGGAACTGTCAATGAAAAACTAAACTATTCATTCTATTACTACAATATGTTCTTGAGCAATAAAATAATACACGTTATACTCGTCCAGTAAATCCATAATTGTACAGCTTAGCTCAGGGTAGTGTCTTGTTTTTGTTATGTATGTTTAGGCAGTACAGATTCGATCATCCAAGATATTCTGCACATACCTTCTGGCTCTGAGTCGGGGCTCGACGCGTATAGATGAGTCTGCAGCAGTCGATCGTGGGCTGAGTCGCCAAACGCTTCTTCCGAGATACGCCTAGACATCGAATTTCGTACCAAAAACTAGTTGCAGTTCAATGCTCCATATTTGCCCGTTGTGGTAAACTAGTAAACGCTACTAACGAGAGCTAGAACTCCTCCTCTTTCCACTATTCCAGAAGTCAATAAAAATCGTCATTCCCCTCCGACGCAGTTCTGCCAAAGCCACGCCCCAATTGTGCGAAGGACTGAAAATCAATTTTCATTGGCTAGTGTCGTATAGCTGAGTGGATGCCTTAGGACCATAAAGATGTAGTGTGACTTTGGACATAACATTGACCTGAGAGTCCAAACGTTTAATGATAAGTGCTCATTTTTTGTGTCTCTGATTTGCTTCCCCCCCCCCCCCACTCTCTACAGACACGGTAGGTGGTTTCGCACATTGGACCCTCGAAGCAGTACAGGTTAGAGGCTAGGAAAAAAGGGACAAGTGTACATAAGTCAGAGGGGGAGAAAACCACACTGATGCTGGAGTGCTTTTTTTAAAAACGTTTAATGCGCATAAGGACATGCAGTGTTTCCTCTGTGAATGCCTGGACAAACCCTACCTCTGCGTTATTTGCATGTTGCGTCGTTGATTCAAGACTGTGGCGTAAAGTATTGTTGGACGCGGTAAGTTTTCAGCTTCCTCTTGAAGGCAGAAGAAACATCAGATAGTCTGACGGTCCCAGGTAGGGGGTTCCACCATTTGGGTGCGAGTGATGAGAAAAGGCAACTGGATGACGTCTGAATCCGTATCGAAGGGTCCACAAGGCACTCGGATCTTGTGGTGGATCCATGCTGCAACATGGAGCCAGTGGAGTTTGATTGGGGGGGTGTAGCAGAGGTGAACTTCCTTTGGTTGTAGACCGCCTAATTAGTAGCATGTTGAATTATTTGGACATTGTCTTGCTCTGTACTGTAATGGCATTCACATTTTGCAAGTTTTCCCAAAGCCTGATGTAAATTTTCTTTCCCACACATTTCAGGATACCTCCCAACGCCCACAATTAATTACGATGGTTTGAAAAAACATATTCCTGGATTGTTGTGTGAATTCAGCTGTTAAAGAGTTCGAATCCGCATTTGCCACTGGAAGTCCCTTTTGTATTCGTCGGTATCAGTACGTGCTGTGACCAGCAGATGTCGTTGTACTTATTCTTCACCGGTTAAGTTTTTGTGCCTCCAGTCTCCACTAAAGTTTTGTAGTGCTGCTGTCTCGCGTTTGAATCGACAAAAAGATGGCGGCCAGCTCGGAACGTAGTCCACCTCCTTTCCCCGAATCCGAGGACCAGGAACCGGACCCCGACACCGGAGATGCGGACAGTGATGACGGAGAAGATATTTTCACCGGCAATGTAAGCAGGGGATGGTTTTGATGCTTTTTGTTGTATTAGAGGAAGTATTTATACAATCCGTGCAGCCTGAAAAGTTCCGCTTCTCGTAGCTAAGATAGCTAACTAACTACACAGCGCACGATACCTTGTGTGGACAGGCCCTTGAAAAGCGTAGGAATTTTCTCTTTTAATCCCGAGACACACACAACAGTAGTGAAATTGGGGAAATCTTTATGGCGTTACTGAGACAGATGGCGCCCAATCATATTCAGCGCTGTTGTTCAGCAGACTATTTGAGGTTCGTGTAGATAAGTGTATTACCGTCTGCTTTTGGCTCTGTAGCTTTACTAATCGTATTGGTGTGATATGGATATCGTTAGGGTATTACTGTTGCCCGGGGATAATGTTTATAATTAAAGATTATTTAAAACCTAAACACTGTGCGGAGGTGGTATGCCTACACCAATGACTATTTCATTTGTTGGTGTGTAACGTTAGCCAACGGGCTTAGTCAAAGTAACATTACGTTTCAGATATGCCATATATTGCTTTTGCTGAAATGGACACGCATTTCTGGGGAAGTGTGTGCCATATCGTGGGTAGGTGGTTGGCTATGTCTCGTATGGTTCTTTTCAGCCCCCGCCCCTTGACAGCTCAGCACCGGCAGCTAGCTTAATTTACTGTTTTTCTAAAACTTGTTGGCCGCACTGGATGATGTCATGTGACATTACTGGGTAACAATTCATAACGCGACAGTTGTTATTGAAAATGGCAGAACGTGAGTTAATGTGGTGATCTGACGTCCAAGTGGATGTCACTACTTCTTTTCTATAACGTTAGCCGGGTTTGGCGTATTTTAGGTAGGTGGACTTTTTTTAATTTACCAACCTGTAAATTTATCGGTAGCGTAATACACACCTGTGGTGATTCCATTATTCCGAATACATAGGCTGCGCGTTTGTATTAGCTCGATGGCTAATAAAATTTGTTTTACATTTGTAATATTAGTGCAGGCAATTAAATCCGAACCAGTGCAAAGGAGTCATGACCTGGTGATCCCAGCTCTGACAGGGTCAATATCCAGTTTGTTTGGCTGGTGGTCGCTGGTTCCATCCTGTCAGATCACGTGGCCATATCAGAGATAGCCTTGTGTACATTACCTCCATTACATAATTGAGCAGCTTTTAAGTCCGGGCCATTTGAGCTCAAGGGTAAGAAAGAACCATACCACAATGTCCTGCTTTCATTTGGCGCTGTTGCAGAGGGCGTTAGGAGGTGCTTCTGATTAGGAACACTTGGTAGCAGAGCTGCCAGAACTGTAACCAAGTAGAGCTATGCAGGGTTCTACAATATGTCTGTTCGGTCACGCGAGTGATTGAAAATTATCTTGTGGGTCCAAAGTATTTGTTTGGAAAAATTATTTAGTATCCAGTGCAGGGTGTAGAAGTCACAAACTGGCATGGAGTATTTTGGCAAACTGCTCAGTGTGTGGCTTGAGGAAGGTATAATTAGAGTGAGGTGACGCTTCTGCCTTGGGTAGGAAGTCTAATGACGTAACGGCTTTAGTCCTAATCTACATGGAACCCGGGAGACCAGGAACCGGTCACGGGTCACCTAGGAACCGGTCACGGTGAAAGCACGTGGATGACCAAGACAGGAAATGAGTGGTAGTTAGGATCCCTGGGCTGGCCCTGGTGTGCATCTCTACCCATTGTCCTCGTAACTGTGTTGGCTTGACGTGTTTGTACAGATCTAGCCCTCCCACTAGACTTTTTTAATGTGGTGTGACCCTTGCTCATGTTACTAACCGGAAAGGAGGAATGGGAAAACTGAAAATCAGCAGTATATGAGATTTTCCTCTTTTTGTATAAACTGTTTGTTTTAAGCCATAGTTAACTGTAGTTTCCATGAGGCGCGCTTTATGTATTTATGTATTATGTATATAAAATGTATTTTATGTGTTTGGGTATATATATATTAAATCTCTAAAGTTTTTAAGAGTTGTAAAATGACGTTGACCCAGTTTTTTTGGGTAATTTTTCTAGCCCTGTGGTGTTTTCACTTCCTGTAGAGCAGCCTCTTAGAAACGGCGGCCGAGCCACTTCAGCCACCCAGCGACATCACTGCCGACCCCCCCTGTGAGGTCATCAGTAACCCACCCCTCGACCTCTTCGATGAACCGGCCAATGACTTCTTCAGTGACGAATCGCCTGTTGCCATCACCGCTCCAGCCATGGGCGGCGCTCTGGCCAGCGCTGGTACGGTCGGCAACCCCGGTACCAACAGCAATTCGGAGACCAACGGCGTGCATTCGGACGAGGAGCAGGACCTGTTTGCAGGTATGCTGTCCCTCCCACTCAGGGTTTCTGCCGAACACCGGGGGTTTTTCCCAGCCACAGGGTTTGGTTTCAGGTGTGGCTGTCGTGCTGAATGCTACCCCTCGCTTCCTCTACCGGGCTTATCTTTATTTGAATCACAGACTAGGCTTTTATAGGCAGCTGAAGTGGCCAGATGTGCTCAGACTCGTCCACTTGCTGACTCTACCCGCCCCCCCCTTAAAGAGACAGCGTGCCCTCTCCACTGCTATATTCCCTCTGCCTTTGCCAGCTAGTTCTCTTTACAGGCCATCATCCATCACCCTGGCCTGCGGTTGGTTGTCTTGGCGCTCAGTGGGTCTTCCCATCATACAGGGGCTGCGGGGGGGCGGGGTTTATAAGGGAAAGGCTGTCTCAGCCGTGGGCCTCCGAAGGTCAGGAACAGGAAAAGGGGGGGCCCAGAGCGACACCCCGCTCCTAATTGGACAGGCACTGAACATGAGCTATGACTCTGACTCTGTTTTAATTAATGCTGATGGAGGTGGATTCCAGTCTTTCTGTCCCCACCAGGATGTGGGGCCTGACTCTGCGACACGCTTGTAATGTCGTCCGAATCGAGAGACCCATACTCCCCTGCATCTGGGCTCCCTGCTCTCTGATGTGGCCGTTTTGTATTCATTATCTGACCAGATGTCCCGTCCCATCTCCAGAAGAAAAACAGCTTTTGTGTTGCGAATCTAACAGGGCCTCCCCTGTCAGGAGTTAATTGAATGTAATTGACTGCGTCAGAATGCAGATAAAGCCTAGTCTGAGATGACTTCTGTCAACTGCGCTTTAGAACCTGAATTTAGGACTTGGTTTTTTTATTTTTTGGGTCCCTGGAGATTAAGAAATGTAATTGAGTTGCCTATTTCGAGGGGGCAGAAAACTTGTACTCGGAAGTCAATATAACCCCAAAGGACCATCTGTTGTGTGTAAAGCTAGTGAGAGCACAGAAAGGACGTGAGAGGACGTGAGAGCAGAGAGAGGACGTGAGAGCAGAGAGAGGACGTGAGAGCAGAGAGAGGACGTGAGAGCAGAGAGAGGACGTGAGAGCAGAG
>JAOVYW010008967.1:0-26891 GCA_025775045.1 Hiodon tergisus
TTGGCCATGTCATCCAGATATAGCTAACAGCTTCAGTGAAGGTTTGAAGACTTTTATCTGAGGAAATCTAGGAATGCATATTTTTTTAAAAAGGAAAAAAAAGAAACCTTGAGTGTAAAAAGGTAAGCATCAGTGGCAAGGAGAAAGCAGAAAAACAAAATTCTTTCCTTCCAAAAATCTCAACGAATTCTCTTTCTATTCATTTTAGCCTCATTGATTGTAGTACATTTTAATATAACAGCGCATTATTTTCCAGCACGTGGGTTTGTCACATTCACTGTAAAAAGTGACCTCAAATTTTAGGTTGCCTCGGCAAACAAAAAAAGCTTTATTGGCAAACTAGCCACTCCTTTAAAGGCTTTACTGATATTCTCCACAGGAACTGGATAAGGGCAGACACACATAAGCATCCATCATCAAAAAAAATAAACAAATGGGAGGGGATATTCGTTGTGACCACCCGTTGCGTTTAAAATTGCATCAATTATGTTAGGTACACCGTTGAGCAGTTTTATTAGACAATCGGCGGTTAGATTGTTTTGATTGTTTTGGAGAACTTGTACTGATGTACAGTACTGTACATTAAACGATGTAGACATAGGTTCTGTTATTTATAAGGCATTGTTACTGGGAAGCATAAAAAAGACTTTAAGGATTAAATGGGAGATTTAATCTTTATGGGAGATTTGAATTTATGATCTGAAAGTGGGGTTTGGGCTTTCGAGCACTTGACCAAAATGTCTTTAAAGTGTCCCTTTAAATGGTTCTTGTTTTAAGTCTAAGAATTCTATGTTTTAAGTTTGAAATGGTGAGGAACTAAAAAACAAAAAACAAACTAAAAGATCAGATTGAGAATATAAGGTGTTACCGCACTGCACAGTTACGAGTGCTTATGCGGAAAAATTGACATTTATAACCAGACAGCAATTAAATGCGCTACAGGCAACTACATACACTGAAATATCACAAGATAACACCGCTCGGGACATGAATCTTATTATTGGTACAAGAAAGAACCAAACTGTTATCGGTCACTCGTTAAATAAATAAATCTATAACATTTTAAAACAACAGATACAATTCGGCAAAAGAAATGACTGTCACTCAATTCCTAAAAAAAAAAAAAAAAAAGCAAGTCCTATTTAAAGAGATGATTGAGACCAATATTAAGTGGAACTTCAGAGGTTTAATTACGTTCAACTGATTGACGCTGATACTGTGTGAGCGTTGATTGAAATATTACACAGCTGCTGCCTCTTTGATCCCATTGTCTGAAGGATCTTTTAAATGCTTGCGTTGATTTACCTAATTATCCTTGCTCAGCTCTTCTGCTCTTACCTCAGTGCAATGCTTGGTACATAGTAAATAAAGTATAAGAACAACAAAGCAAGCTCGGGCTGGGGTCAGGGTTAAGCTAATGGCGACCCCTATTCCTGCCCACTGCAGTTTGTCCTACGTTCACACAAACCTGCCGCCTGTGAGATGTGGGTGCCGCTAATAGGAAAATGCTCAGCAGAGACATGGTGCTGCAGCGTGCCAGGGCACATCGGGGAGTCTGAAGTGGGAAGCAGTAAACACCCGCCTCGCTATTGGGGCCGCACCCGCCAGACCATGCTTCAGTAGCCCAGACAGATTGATTCGGAGAAGCCTGAGAATCATGGCAGCTGCTCGAACGTCCCGGGACGGCCCTGAGAGGTGAGGGGCCCTCAGATTAAACACGTTGCTGGCACTGACGTCCCAGTTGCTCTCCTTTACAAAGAGCGCAGCCTGTTTTAAGGGGAAGGAAACTTGCTAAATGGCTGTCGCAGATATCGAGAGGAACTATTCAGACTAAGAAAGGGCATAACTTTAACGTGATAGAAAATCCAGCGATTTGAACCTTAAAGTTAAACGTGATGTGCTTCCGTGTTGGATCCACGTGCAAAAGAGGAGAGTGAGTTTATGGAGGCAACACTCACCTACAGTGTGGGAGATCCCTCTCCCACTCCCACCACCACCACCCTCCTACCTTTTGTGACCCAGTAAGTAGCTGAAGAATAATTTGACGAGTCATCTAACTGTGAGTGGGAGGTTTACAGTGCATTGTGCTGATAATTAGAGCCTCAAAAAGGAGATTTAATTCAGAGCTGATTCAAAGTTGCACGTACCGCAATGTGTAACCATATCTGTCGCCACACAGTACTTTGGGAATACATGTCTTTCGGTGAGATTAAACTATATAGGATGGTGCCTTACTGTCCTTCTTTAACAAGGATGGATGGGCAAGTTTCAATGTCTGTATTTGAAACGATTTTCAATACTTGAAAACACATTTACATTCAAATTAATATGCATATGTATCATGGAAACCATGGTAAAGCATAGTATGCTGGTCTGGGGTCATCAGAATTACATGAAGTGTAATTCTGCAGCGTCATCGGAATTACATGTAGTGTAATCCTGCTGTGTCATCACAATTTCATGTTCATTCGTAATTCATAGCCATGACCGACTGAAGCATAAATACTGTACATAAAAGGCTCTTTGCATCCAACTTTCCAGAGGCCTTTCAATCTGAAATTCTTTGTGATCTCTTTTCGTGTTTCCATGACTGAGAGTGTATAATTGTAGGCTATATTGCTGCTATTCTGGATGTCTCTTTGGTCTTTGATAGGCAAAAAAAATGTCGAGCACATTTAACCACTCAGAATGGAAATAAATATCCCAGTTATGGTTTGGCTGCATCAAGGCATAGCCTATATTTGACAAGTAATTGCTCTGGAGTATAGCGCCTGCTTTTTAAAAAATGGGCTTTTGTACCAGAATCATGAATTGAGTTTAAATTAATTTTTTCATGTGTTAAAGCGGCACGGTAGCCAAAAAGAACAATTTGGGCTAGATCCAGTTAACTCTGAGCTATTGCGAAGCACAATATCAAAGACGTGCTTGTGTGGTTCCTTGTGGCGGTCAGGACAAACTATAAAGGCAAAATGTTACTCTTAGTGGTCAAAACCGGGAACCAAAAAAAAAGAAAAGATTTTTTTTAATAAAATGAAAAATACACCTTCTTTCTAACTTTTTAAACTTCTTTTGTTGTAATGTGTTTACAGACTGAGTGCCTAAAACCATTAACAATATTTGTCCAGCACTTATACATTTCATTTCTAAACCTCATGAAAAAGTTCTCTTCCCACTCACAACGGAATCTGTTCTGCTGGTTCTTTCATCACCACACATTCGAGTGCACTAGGACGTACTCCCGGAAAAGGGTTGAAAGCTCGCCCTGCTGAATGAAAAGCACTTATCATATCCGTGGGGTGAAGCTACTCCCACACGCAGCGGGTGCTGAATTGAAAACACAAGACCCTCCGTCGGCTGTGGAGCCCCCCACACACTCTCAAAGTCGCCACACATGGAACTGCACCAGGTTACTCATCACTGGTGGTGAAGCATCTGAATCAGCCGCAGGAAGTAAATCAATGAACCAATGAGGGATGAGAGCTAAAAGGAACGAGTTTCCACCGAGCAAATCTTCTGGGTTTTTTTTTCTTTCTTAATTTTTTATTTGATAAAATTAGGACAATTCAAGTAATGAACGATGGAAAACACAGACCAACCAATCCTTTGTCGCAATTCCCCTCAGGCTATCAAACAACGCTTGGGCCTCGACACATAGCCTGAGTGGTATCTAACCACATGAGGGGACGTGCGGTTAGGGGATGTGCGGTCAGCGTAGGCAACAGCAGGTGAAGCAATGTGCCCTCCTTTTCCTGCCCCTGGACGTGACAGTAAGACGCTGTACTCAGTCGAGCAAACGTGCCTCAGCAACGACTGAGGAAAAAAGCACAATGCTCCTTTCCAGTGTCAGTCCACTTCCTTCCTTTCATTGCATATATTCTGTGCTGGAGAGGTTCTCTGCTTTTGTCCAAAAACGTAACGAACGGTCCCTTATATTCCCAGACGCTTTGAGCTGTAATCCAAGTCAGTTTAATTTGACCAGTAATAGCTATCCTATTGGGATGAACAAATCGGTAACTTTATGATAAAGAGGGTTTGTCCAAAAAACCTTATCAGAATTGAATGGAATAGTTCAATAGCATCACGCTGTGATAACAACATTCTAGTGAGAGGGAAGTAATCTGAAGTTTACTTGAAACATGTCTTAAACAGGGGGAATTTACAGAGCAACACGATGAGTTTTCTAACATCCATAAACCATGCTTATCGGGTCGTGGTGTTGGTGTTACTACAATTTATGATTCAGCACCAGGTTTTGTGCTGAAACCCAAATGTATTTTTTTTTATAGCTTTGAAGTACTCATAGTACAGAAATTTTAATCAAATATAGCAGCCATAGCAGACAAGGACATACTCGTTGGGGATTTTAACTGAAAACGGAATTTCTATTCTCGATTCCATATGTTTTTTTCCCCAACATGTACTTCAGCCCACATATTATCATATACTAGACCCAGTGATTAACATTAGGAATTAATAAATACAATCTAATCATATTCTCGCATAACCCAGTGTTGTCTGGCAATTTTCTTATAACATTTGAGACTTAAATAATGACTGCCTCTAACTCAGTGCCGAGGTACAAAATGAGTCGGTCAATAAGACCACTGACTTTGACTTTGATCTTACAGAAGAACTTCCGAAAGTTCTACAAAATGAAAAAAAGCTCATCAGTTTCTTTTCAATCGACGAAATGCTAGACGGCTATAATGCTGCTCTTCGATATACTTTAGACACGATGGCTCCAATGAAAATAAAATTAAAGCGTAATAAAATAGCTCCATAGTATACTGAATAATCTCGAGCGTTAAAACAAGCCCGCCTTTGTGCTGCGTTTGTCACTACTGACCACCAGATCCTTCTGAATAGACTTGAAAACGATGTTAACTCCCTTACGGATTCGTGCAGTCGACTCTTCTCGTCACTTACTCCGAATTGGTGGAACGCCCTTCCTGAGAACGTCAGATGATCTGTGGTCTACACTGAACATGTACCTCTTCCGCCAGTACCTCACACCACTGTCTTGATGACCAGCTTAATGCCAAGTTCAGATCTTGCCTCAAAGATGTAAAACACTGGCTGACACTTTCTATCAAAAATTTGGGAAAAGTTTATGATAGTCCTGAAAAAATTTATTTAACAGCATGATAAATTAAATTGTCTTGTCTTGTTTGCTTTTCAAAGACCTTGAGATAACGATTCACTCAGATCTTTAATTTGAATACAACATATAAGAGATCATACAAATATTAAAAAGAGCAGGATTTTTTCACCTACTGCTAAAATCCAGCATTTTCTCCATCCAAAGAATACATAAAAGTGAATCCATGCTTTTGAGACCGGTAGACTAAACTGATGTAAAATCCTTTCCGACAGGCTGCAGACTGTGACAAAAACATTGCAACTTGTGCAAAATACTGTCCCTAGGATCATAGCCAAAGCTAAAAAATATGTCCGCATCACACTGGTCATAGCATCACTTCATTGGTTAGCCATAGAGCACTGTGCAGATTTCAAGGCATTACTTCTCAATATAAATTAAACGGTATTGGACCTAGTCCCCTACAATCTCCAAAGATCACTATTCTCACAAGAAGCTGGCTATTTGACTGTCCCCGTGAAGTGACTTTTCATTCAGAGCCCCTTGACTATAAAATAGTTTACCAAATGTTGTATGGGAATCAGTCTCAATATTTAAAACCAGATTAAAATGTATCTCTTCAGTAAGTCATTTAGCAATCTCAGATATAGAGCGGAATTTGGATCTTGAGGTGTAAAGAGCTTTCCTTGCTGGTATTAGAAGTAGGCACGCCTCCGTTGGTCTGATTTTGTTCTTAGGAGGCGGGATTGTTCTTTCACTGGCATGGGAGCAATAAACTAAGGACAATCCGAAAAGGGGCAGTATCTCCTGTCCAGTCCTGGCAGCAGGAACTCAAAACAACCCAAAGTGCACTGTTGGCAATCTCTCCAACGCAAAAAAAGTCCTGAAGCCACTGCTCAGTTTCATTCTATATGTGTCTACTGTTATGTAAGTTTCCCAAGAGTTCTCTTGACTTCCTCTGGGGCCAGGGAATCATTTTCCAGTTTTTTTTCCCCCACTCCTAGCTAGCCAATTTAGCAAGCCAAACTAAGACAGCAGGTTTAACCCTGAACTGAAAAATGATAGCATCATATCACAACTTTTAAAGTTGAATTTTCAAGTGAATCAGACTGCATCAGAGAGGTGTAAAATAACAGGATAAGCCTGTGTCAAGAGCCTACCCAGGCAGAGACCAAGTTACTGTAGTGTAGTGTATGCTTAAAAATGTTTTAAGTTTTTTCGGCTCCCATTTTTCAAATATATAATAGTAATGCTGATTTTCTGCAAAAGTCAATTTTTTCTAATTGTCTTGTATATTACATCTCCATATGAATGTCAGTCAAGTTGCACTCTTGCTGAGTCAGATAAAAAAATAAAAAAAGACATTACGAAACGGGAACTTCCCCCAGCCTTTCATATCCGACTTATTCTGCTTCATTAGCATTAACAGGAACGCGGAGCTTTAAAACTGACGCGACATTTTTCTACAAGCAGACCGTTAGAGCAAGCCGTCCGTTTATGCTCCTTCATCTGCTGAGAACTGGCAATTGACCTGATGTTGCACCAAGAGGGCCGTAGTTGTTTTGTCTACAGAAGATCAGAGGGTATCTGCAACTAGACTCAACTTTGTCCGCATCAAGTAACAGGAGAAGAGTGGAAGCTTCTGCCGTGGTCTGGGCAGATGTAGCCCTGTTCAAAGCCTGTCTCATCTTAGGACTTCCTTTGGTGATAGGCTATTTTATATATATAGCCTAGCCAAAGTCCCATTCTTCAAAGACCTTCATTGGTTCGAATAAATTTAGCTCACCATATACACTGGATCTCTTTTTTCACTGCATAAAATGTCACAAAACACTTTCATGTGCTTGTGCTGTTGCTTTGCAATTTATTTTAATTTCTTTGCATTTTACATCTATGTTCAGTTAACATATTTTTTTTATTTGAAATAATGTTTTGTTTTTTTCTTTCAAATTTCCTTTAGGTCATTGCTGATAAGTGAAAAACACATCATCAAATTATTTCTATTTTCATTAGATTTTTTAGCTTTGGAAACTGACAATGTCAATAAAAGCTATAACATTATTCATTTAGGAAATCCTTAAAAGTCATAATTAATTCAGTTAATTAAAATACATTTAATTTCATTTATTAATGTAAAATCGATACAGATCTTTACATAGTTGCCGAGAACTCATTATATTGGTATAATGGTATCTTACAACATAACAAATCATTTTGATTATATCTTCTTTTGACTCCATAAGGTAAATATTACTTCAATAAAGTATGAATATTATAAGGTGCTACATCGACTCCATCGACTGCTAGTGTGCTCTGATGCTGTGGACACGGGTTCCAATTCCAGGAAGTGCGCCGTGGTTTTTATACATGAGCCAGACACTTAACACTGAGGCGCTTCAATAAATGCCTGGCTGTGTAAATAGATGGGGGCAAAATGCAACCTATGCAAGTTGTTCTGCAAAAAGGCGTAAAATAAGCAGGCAGATCTGATTTGCTTTCTGCAAATGGGAGATGGCTAGGGCTGGAGATGCAGTTTATTAGTTTTAAGAAATTTTATTCAGAATAACAAAGGTTGAGATGAAAAAATGAATAAATCATTTCTATAAGCTATAAAATATTTAATATATATATAAACTGTCTCAAACAAAAATGTAGCTTAACATGTGTGATAGCATTGCTGTTACCTCTATTAGTTCAATGCCATATTAAAAAACAATACTTCCATTTAAAATGAGTCAAATCAGTGCTGTTAAAAGCATAGCCATGAAAGCGTATCTTCAGCAACCGTTCTTTAATTCATTATAAATTTAAAACGAGCCCAGGCAATCTGTGAGCAGCAGCAGTATCTTCTCTGAGTAAAAAAAACATGTTCTGTCCCGCACCTTTCTGAACATTTGGCTATTTGCAGAATGCAATTTCAGATAAGGCCGACACCGGTCTGGGTGCACAGTTTGCTCATTCAGTAATGCGATAAGCAATAGGGAATGGCTGTAATAAGAGGCAGCACACAGGGTTGACAGGCACTCCTAGAGGGAACTGAATTCAACCTTCACAGTTCAATCTTGTCAGCGTCAATAATAAACTGCTTAGCCCAGACTGAAAGGAACCAACAGGCAGTCTACCTGCAGACCTGCCAATCATAGTGCACTGCAA
The DNA here is from genome assembly GCA_025775045.1 of Hiodon tergisus. Classification (NCBI taxonomy): domain Eukaryota; kingdom Metazoa; phylum Chordata; class Actinopteri; order Hiodontiformes; family Hiodontidae; genus Hiodon; species Hiodon tergisus. The sequence continues at coordinate 8,252 of JAOVYW010008967.1, forward strand.
GGCAAGGTTGGTGGTGGCACAATGGAGCAGAGACCCTGATATCCTTAAAGGTAATACATGTTTTGTGTTTTACCCTGAAAATATTTGGGTATTGACACTTGAAATATTTACAATGTGAAAATATGAATCATTTGACATCTTACTGGCAGAACGAGCTATCGTCATCAAACATTGGTTAAAAAAAAGCCATGGAAGATGGCACACCAAAATTGAAACCCAGATCAAACATTATTAAAAGTAAATACATTTATATTACATTTTTACATTTTTGTCATTTAGTAGACACTCTTATCCAGAGCGGCATACTAAATGCTAGAGTTTTAAGGGTCAACACAATGCAAGACCTTGATCTAGCATGTACTGTTGAGAAGCACTCCAAGTAGACACAAATATAAGCGATTTTAACGCGAACATAAAAATCAATTAAACAATAAAGAGCAAAAACTAATTCAAGACATGGCAATCATGGTTCCCAGTGGGAGATTCGAGCTTGTGGTGTAAGATAGTGTTGGAATAGATGAGTTTTCAGTTTCTGACCCAACTAAAAGAGGACCACTGGGTTTTCTGCAGTGACAGATCGCAAGGGTCTGGTAGGGATGTAAAGTGAAATGAGTGTGCAGAGATCTGGTGGTAGCTTATTGGGTAAAGGAGATGACCTTATGTCTAGCTACAACGGGGAGCCAGTTGACTTCGATAATGAGAGGAGCAGCATGGGTTTCGTGTTTTGGAGGACAAAAATCTGCAGGATTCCAGGGTGACTCCCAGATTCTTGGCAGTGCAACTAGAAGTGACTGTGTTTTGCTCAACTGAGATGCTGGCATAATGAAAAGGAGTGCGTTTTGCTGGGTGGTAAAATAGCTCTGTCTTGGCAATGTTAAGTCTAAGGTGGTGATGGGACATCTGTGCAGAGATATCTTGAAGCAGGTGGTGATACAAGGGAGTCTCAGAGATCTATGAGGGGGATACGAGAGGAAAAGTTGAGTGTCATTAAAATAACAGTGATAAGAGAACCTGTGAGCAGAAATTACTTTGCCCAGGGATTTTGTTTATAATGAGAAAAGGAGGCAGCCTAGCGTTGAGTTCTGAGCACTTCTGTAGTAATCTAGTGTGAGGCTCTCCAGGCAACCTGGTATAAGCAATCAGCTAGATAAGAAGCAAACCAGGTAAGAGTGGTGCCAGAGATTCCCATCTCAGACAGTATGGAGATGATGGTCTGGTGATCAACAGTGTCGAAGGCAGAGGAGAGGTCTAAGAGGTGTAGAACTGAGGAGTTGCTCACAGAGTGTAGTGTTTCACTAACGTAGGGGACGGCCATCTCGGTTGAGTGTTTAGCTTCGAAGCAAGATGGGGGGTCAGGAGGCCTTTCTGCATGAGGAAGTGAGAGATTTGGCTAGCAGCAGCACAATAATATCCAGATGACTTCTTAAATAATCTTTTTTTATTAACCTTTAAAAAAAAAAAATAGATGCCATACTAAAGGTTTTTTTTTTTAATTCAGTGAAATGTTTCGTCACAATCCTCACAGAAAGGTGGTGTGGCATGCATGCCTATGGACACACCCCTGGCAGGTCTAGGCTGACGAGGCGAAAATGATTTTTTGGGTCTTGTTTTGGGGTTTCGGGGGGGGGGCTTATTCATTTGGAGGCTGAATGTTTTTTACTTCTTTGTAAGATGAAAAGCCTGTGCATAGTTTTTGCTTTGTTCTTTGAGTGGAGTTGGATATCTGGATATTTCGAGGTTGAAAAGTACATTATAGGGTTTATGGTTTTTTCATTCACTTCGGTTGCTCTTTATGGTATTCTTCAATGTGCAATAAAAGGGTAAACTGCCAATCTACCTTCCTGGATCCACTTACCTTCGGAACGTTCTGGCAACGCTCAGAATAAAAGAACACGTCACTCGTGTCTGTGAATAAACAAGAGCGATCAACATGCAGTATATTATTTAAAAGACAAGTATACTTTGTACCTACGATTCAGCCTGCTAATCCATCTGTATAAACCAACCTATTATCAGTCGGTTTGTATGGGGGAGGTGTCACCCTTGGATACATTCACTGGACAATAATAGGCCTTGGTCTCCTGGGAGCACAAAAGAAAGGACTGAATTTCAGCTGCTGTGGCTATATTTGTTGTAACACCGCAATTAGGTGAACCGCTTAACAGCGACTGTGTTTCGACAAAATGGTGAGGTATTGATCGTGTCATTTGACTTATTGAATTAATTCGGCTGTAACTGTTATGTTCCTTGTGAATTAGTAAGAATATGTCTGTTTGGTTGTATGTTTTTTCTGTAATAAAATGTTTTATGTCGGTCAAGGTCATCTGACATCATTTTATTATTAGAAATAGCCAGCACCTCTCGCATGTACATATGGACAGCTCTTTTTGGTATTAAATGTAAATGCTGAATGTGTAATTAAAAATTCCCCATCATTTCTGTTGCATTTCCTCTCATGTACAAGAATATAAAATATATATTAAAGAATATTAAAGTCACCCTTGCATGTTCAATTAAAAAAACACAAGTAATACTTTGATGTAACATTAAGTCAGAAGGACATAAAATCGTGATAAAGACAAGTGATAATTTTTGATTTTTTTTTGGTTTAGATCAAATTTGAAGTATTTCCGCTGATGTTACATCGATTTTCCACGTAACATGAGACCAAGCGGCCCCACTCAGTGGTTGACCAGGCCCCCTAATCAGTATGCACTGTAGAGGAATAAAGCCTTGAGTGAGCTGGAGAAAAGGAACAGGAGCAGTCAGAAGGAATAGGAAAATCAATGCAATTGCATACCAATATGTTTGAGGTACCGCTGTTCATCCATGCATACTACATAGTGACTACCACTCATTTTAAAATCAGTATATCATGAGAATTTTTTTAAAATTAGAACAGCAATCGGTTTGCCTAATTCAATTTATCCTCATAAAGAAATGGCCAAATATTTTATATGCATCAATTTAGTAGATAGTGACTTATATTGATTTCTGCTTTTTGCCTTTTTGCAATTTTTACTGGATATGACAGCATGAAATGCAGCATGGCTAAATGTTTTGCTCACCAGTATTAGAGCTTAGCATCACTGGTCTTCTTTAAACTACTGTCCCACACTGCCTAAAAATGCTTAATGAGGGGCTATAAAATAATTAGCAATCAAGATTCACAGTCTACATAATTCCGCAGCACCTTTGCTGGATTATCCTGGAGCCAAAGGAGAAAAAACACAAGCCTGCCTCCCAACCTGTCAATTCATAATTATTATTATATATATTTTTTTTTAAATATGATGCTTTATGACCAATCTAAATAAACAATTTAACCCCTGATTTACTCAATGAGTTATGAAAGAGCTGCCTGTTTCTTGAGGCTCTGCTGGTCGTATCTGATGCCGATCCCTTCAGCCAGAAAAGGCTCTGTCCAGCAGGCAGCCGATGCCCCACAGTTGGTTAGAAGCTGTCGAGAGCGCAAGCTGTGTTTCTGTGGGCTCCCAGATCACTGCATTCGCAAGGGCGGCTGTCATCTCCGGTGACGCTGCCCAGTCTCAGAGACGGACCCAAGCTGACAGATAAATTCCTTTATCCAAGGATGAGGCATGTATTTGCTCAGAAAGGCGAGAGAACCGATTACGCAAGCCAGAATTCTGTGCCTGGGCTGCAAGGACTCCTGATCTCTGCATCGACAGTCCAGGTTGTTGAAGTTCATTGCACTTTAAAACAACTTGATTGTGACAAACGTGACAATGAGAACACTATAGGATGTAGTGCGCTAAATATACAGGACGTAGTTTGTAATATGGGAGAAAGAGCTTGATATTACGTACCATGATATTTTCATGGCAAACAATATTTTCTTATGGGATTTAATGCTGTGCTTGAAAGACCTTTTATCAATACTCTGGAAAGGCAGTGGAGAACAGTGCCCCGGAAAACAAGCCCTGGCCTGTTTGGAAAAGCTTTGTGCTTGCGATAAGGAATGCTACTGTCAATCTTTATCTTTATCTTCGATAAACAATTAGACTATACAAAAGGCAAGCATGGTGGGCTCATGCAGAAGGCTAAAGGCTATCCCGTAAATCAGAGAACCCAAACTCAAATTGGATTCAGTATCTTCAGAACCAATGTTGGGAACCACTGCTGTAAATGACTGGGTTGTTTAATGTTAAAGTTATATGTAGATGTGAATGTGTGATGAAGGAGAAACCCTTTTTTTTTTGTAACTGAGTAGCTTGCACAAGGCCCTTATAAAATGGGTTCTCATCTGAAATAAGCAGTTATTGAATGAGCACACAATAGGATGATGTGATCATGAGTAGAGAAAACCACAGTAAGACTGGTATAAAGGATATTAGTCATCTCATGTCGATTTTCTGGATCAGTCATATTAAAACAACACATCAGCAATAAAACTAATGTTGCTTACACTGCTATTTCTAAACTGAAAATCCAGCTTAAATACTTTTAAAAGTTCCTTAAAAGCACAGGTATAACAAACATGACAAATACCTAGGTAGTTCTATTGAAGAGGCTTTGCCTTCCCCCCCCCAACCCCCCAACCCCCCAACCCCCCTTGGGCTCAAGATTGGCAAGCGGATCCAGAGCGAATGTCTAGGTGGTAACAGAGATGAAGGGGAATCACATTCTGGCAGTCCGTGTTTGTCTGCCGTTTATTGAAAAGGTGCTGTGATAAATGAGTTCGTATGAATAAACCAGAGTGGCATCTGTAGCTCTTTTCCTGCTGCTGGGCCTGTTAGCCCCATTAAAAACGCACATCCTCGGACAAGCATGCAACAGTTTTTTAATTATTATTATTTTTTATCTTCCTAATTTTATTTTTGTTAAGTAGCTTTCTGATTGCTTTGCTTTCACGGACAGTAAACAGTCTGGCCACTGTGACTGTGACTCTTCCACAGGCAATTGCATTCCTTATGGTGCAGACCGCTAGTAATCAGAATTAAGCAATACCTGGTACCAAGTCCATAGTGTGCAAAAGAGGACAAATATAAGTCTAGTAAGTTAAAGAAGGATTTTTTTACGAACTCAGATCCTGGTTTTAGGACAATGCAGTTGTTTCAGTGCTGGTTTTCGGTTTCTATAGCAACTGTATTTGATGGACGAGAGGCCTCTCTATAACCACAGCCCGCCTCATTAGACAATGATTGGCTGTAGCACCCAAGACGGCTCTGCTGTGAGGTGCCGGCACAGACCAGAGCTGCAGGTGACTGGGCTCTTATATGCGTTTACGGTATGATTGGTCAATGTAGCTGCAGAGCTAGAAGAGAGAGCCAGCCATGCCACTACTCCATATTCTCAGAGGGGCGGGAAAGGATAAATGGATTCTGGAGTCACCTTCAATCACCGACACATGGCCAAACAGTGGCAGTTAAATATACCGAATACCTGATGTTTTGAGCTCTTGACCAATGGCCAGTGTGAACAATTAAATGCTGTAGGGTAGCAGGACTAAATGTAGAGAATGGTGAATTGAGCTACTAGAGCTGGGCTGAAAAATTATAGTTTGCAGCATGAAAGCCTTTTCACAGCCAAGCATTGTCATAACTCGGTGACACAACCTTTGTCTGCAAAAGGACTAAAATAATGACTCTGTACAAAGTTTAAAATATTGTATGAAGAATAAAAAAAATTGCGTAAATAACTGCAAGAACACGTCTTGGCTTAGTCTGGTTTCAGCGCGAGAGTGCATCCCTGTTTTTCTCAGTGATGAATGAAAGGTCCAACCTTGAGATTAAATATATCAGCGTCTGTCTGACAGCTTTTTGCTAGTTTCAGGGACAGACCAGAAGGTAGAAAGAGGGATGTGGTTCAGAATATTAGCCTTGATGAGGCATAAAGGGAGTTCTTATAATTTTTTAGGAAGATTTACCCTGCAAACTGAATGGCCTCTATATTCATCAGGTAATTATGGTCTGAGCGGGCCCTGTTCATTCTCGGCATGTGTGGACCGCTTATCTTCTCACAGGTCTTTTGTTTGCCGGTGTGACAAAGGGCAACCCCCACCCCCACCAATGAAATTGCTTGACGGTGAAAACCAGTGCGGCAAAATCCACTTCATGTCTGCTTGTGCCAGGCCAGCTCTCCAGACTGTTAACATTCTGATCTATCCTCCTGTTTCTGAGGCATCACACCCCCTCCCCCGCCTCCACCACTGAAATGGCTCATACTTGCATTCAAAGGCTCAACAGGAATTCATATCCTTTATTTATATAAAATTTCTGAGCCAGACAGACTTCATCGCCCTGAATCGTGCACTACAGCTGATGTGGAGAAGCATTCAACACAATAGCTGTCATTTAAACCAGCTGCCAAACAGATGCCTGTTGACAGGAACAGAGAAAGTGATTCATCTCTTTCCCTGTCTCTTGAGTTAGAGAAGGCTCGCTCAAGTTGTCAAACTGGGCGTCTGCCCTGGCTTGAGGTTAGCAGCTTTGAGAATCAAGTTGAATGGCTAAGGCAATATGTGGAACATAGCGATGCCCTTCTGCCCGTTCTAAGGTAAATTAAGAATTTTGAGTTACACAAAGTGCCGCCAACAAGCAGGCATGATTTTTTAGCTTTGTGTTAAATCTGAATATTTGTATATCAAACATGCAGGTATTTGTGAAATTCAAGGCGATACTTTAAAAAACAATTCCGTCAAGAAACCATCAGAGCTCTGCACTTTCTGCAGTGTTTCCATTCCATTGACCTCACCCCCCACAGATATAAGGCTAACAATTATGATAATATACAATAAAAAGCAGCTTAGACACCAGACGTGTTGAACTAAATGTCCAGTGGGGGTTTCAATCCAGTGCCTTTGGCATGCAAAGCGAAAATAAATTGGCCTTTTTAGGGTACTAAACATCTGAACAGCCGCTCCTTTGAGTCGCTTCAGGGACTTTGAAGTCAGAGGCAATTTATTGAAAATTCAAGGCCTTTCTTGACTAATTACTCTCCGCGAGACGTCGTCCTCTCCCGATGTATTTCAGCGTATTGCGTTTTCGGAGCTCAGGAGAGCTCTGCCCGGAACCCCCTTCGTCAACACGAAGAGTTTAAAAAAACCCCGCTGGAGCTGATAAGCCTCGCCCTGCCGCCAAAGACAGACTCATATTTCCATTTAGATTTATATTTCCTAATCACACAAAGCCCCGCCAGGATCTCCTTTATGGTGCATTGAAGAGAAAAGCCATCTGCATGCGACACGGCAGGTGTACGCGCTCATGACTCAGGATGGCCTTCGTAGTGTAAAGAGATGAGATGCGCTTTTCTTTCCAGCCAATGCAACGTGGCTCTGATGAAAGCTGCATCAAACTCTTCCAAAAAACATTCCCCAACGAAACCAACAGACTCGTGCCTCAGTGATTCCGTCTGCATGCCAGCGATATGGGAGACGTTATCAAGACATCGGTGGTGGCGTTCTTCCTCATCCTCAGTTGATTAAGGTGTCTGACATGATCCCAGGACATGCCGATGCAGAAGCACGATGGAACAGGAAATCTGATGCGTCTTGTTGACCCAGAGTCCATACAGAACTTAGTCCCCAGGCTCTGCGAAACCCAGTGAAACGACCGTGCTGTAAAAGCTGGTCTTTCGTGCGGATTCTGGAGTGCCCCTGGTTGTTGTTCGGTCTGTCTGCATTTTTTTTTTAAACCTTCTTTGCCTCATCCAAGACACTAAGTGGTTTTGCTATTCAGAGAGACCAGGACAACATGTGTCATCTTGCCTGCCCCTGGTTTACCATTTGCACATTTTAAATAATTTAAATCTATAAATAATCTATAGTGTCTACACTTTCTGTCCTCTTTTAATTAATTAACTAATCAGTGAGCTCTATTCTGTGAGCGTTTGTAAACCCTCTGTAAACAGTGTCCAGGGCAAAAAATGCTTAATAAGAGACGTTTATAATTTAACATATACAGACAAACATTCCAGATACAGACTCTTCTTAAGCTTGTCTTTATAGATTCTTGTAAAATTATTTGAGGAGAAATACCATTTATGTCGCTTATGTTGGTTGAAGTCTCACACACTTCAAACACCCACACACACAAAAGACACTGTTTGACTATCAAAAGTGTTAGGGATGATCAGCCAAAAGTCAAAATGGCCATGTCGAGATTTTTGATTGGACGCCAGCTATACCAGGCGGAGTAGAATTTGCATTTTGAACAAGGCAACAGAAGGGAGCGGTCGAGAGACACAATAGCACAACAAGGGCCTACCAGAGATCTGAGAATTGAGTTGGAACGGAATCTCTGAGTCTCTGTTCATTCCTGCAGAAATGGGAAGCAGCAGGAAAGCACAATAAGCAAAATCAGTCTGGTGGAATCAGTCTGAATCAGAGAAGGGGGGAAAAAAATTACAGGGCTAAAAAACAATGTGTTCGCATCAACGTCACTGTTAGCTCACATGCTGTGGGTAATATACTGCGTGCGGTAAATTGTTTCAGGGCAAGGCCTGGGAGACAGTAACAGGAGAAGAGAAGGGTCGGGGGGCTGTCATGGGGAGGCGGGGGATGGGAGAGAATGATATGATCTTTTTTGTTATTGGCTGAAATCCATCCATTCGCTCCTTTATGTGCCATGAGATAGACAGGAAAGCCTGGGGGATGTAGCTACATGTAGCTATGTAGTACTCCAGCCACACATGTGTATTAATTACGTTGATAAAATGTTAAAAACTTTAGTTGTTATTTTGGCTAGAACCTTTAATAACAATTAGGTTCAATAATGTTATGTTATGTCATTTGCTAATAATGTTATATGAGAATATATGTATAATCAACAGAGAATTCCACACCACTCTTTGAATGTCCATTTTGTACCCTAAGAAAGAAAACTGTAGGTCAATGAAAATTCCTATTTACGTTACACAATTAAGGATTTTTATCAGAACTGAGTGGAAAAAAGCTATAAAAATATCAAGGCTAAAAATGTATTCCTTTTGGGAACAAATGTGGCTGTGCTGACGAAAATAACTGTGAAACTATTCTGCTTTTATTTTTTAATAAAGAAAACAAAAATGTTTGTAAATAAAACCCTCACACACGCTGAGTGTGCGTTGTGCTAAGTGGAAATGAAAGTATTGACAAGGAAACTGATGCACAACATCCACATCATTTTAGAGCAGAGTGAAGCAAAATCCTTCCGTTTTGCAGAGAGAATGCGGCACTGGACAATCCCCACCAAGAAGGATGGATGTGATCACTGTGATATTAATACAATAGCCCATGACAGTGTTTCCCAATCCTGCTCCTGCGAATGCTGCTTTTCTGTCCCAACCTGCTTCTTAATTAATTAATCTTGATTGTGTTCAAGGAAAACTGACCTCAGAGTTTTTTTGAAACATTTGATATGATTGTTTTTTTTTTTGTCCAAACAATAGGTAGGGAATTTGTGTCCCGCCCCTTTAAGACCAACCAGCCAGACATTCCAGGTCTGCCTGCTGATTGCCAACAGTCTTCAGAGTAATTGGTAGAGCTGGAGGCAATGGCTAATCAGCTACAGCATAAAAGGCTTCCGGATTCTATAGTCGGGCTGTCTGAGCCGAACAAGTGGATTGTGACAGAGTGAGCCTTTGTGGAATTTTTTTAACCTTTTGTATGAGAAGCTGATTGCGTTAAAACCTATTTCTGCATGAGAACCCATTTTTGAATACTGACGTTTTTTAATCTTTTTTTTTTTTTACCTTTGAGCACACAGGGTGCTACACTTATGCTTGTTCACAAACTTATATGTTTTTTAGGCAAATTTTTCACCATGAGGAGCTGCAGTGTTTGCCATTGAAGTGAGGCCGGGCTCATGTTGAACTAAAGGCTTTGGTATTATTGTGCGTAATGTGAAAGTGAATGTAATACTGACCTTTGCGCAGGTTAAATGACTGAATGCATCTCTGCACAAAGAATGGAATAATGAGAGAGGGAGCAGAATGGATCGTAGTCTTCACAGTACCTGTGTGGCTGGTAATGAAGCATGCACATAATCAGCACAGTGTCAAATGCGTGCGTTCGCATATATCCAGAAATCCACATAATCACAACACCACTCCAAGCCAAGCTGCAGAGACTCTGCTGAACCGACTCAGTAATTTCCTCTCTGTGTTGTTCCTCTGACTGAGTCATCACAGCAGCCGGCGTGGTCTCCCGAAATGCTTCGCAGACCCACCGCAACGGGACCGCAATCATCGGGCATCCTGGCTTCCGTAGGCGCCAGTGTTTTTTTTTACCACCTGGCAGGGAAACCAGACCGAGGGCCCGGACATTGAACCGTTTCATCCCACGTGATTCCCCCACCCACCCTCCTGGGGAGGCTGTGATGAGATGACAATTTATTCCTGATGGCTGTTTCAACAGACAGACCGTGATAAATACAGAATTTCAGTGCCTAAATCAAATGCTATTCAGCAGCCGCGGAGAGAACAGAAATAATGCGTTTCAGACCACCTAATACGATCTTTGTCAGCAGCTCTTATTAACTCTCCCATTATCCACAATTACTTTGTCCAAAGAGCAAGGGGTAGTTAAATTTTATGTGCTTGTTCCATTACGCTAACGGCTTGTCAAGCCTAAAATATTGACAAGAATAAATGGCAGATGCAAGCTGTAACTACAGACGGTCATGCAACAACCTGTTCATGATTTTTTTCAACCTCTCGTTACACTACACGTGAAAATCAACCTTTGAGATGTTTGTGAAATATAACTATATAAGGTATTGCTAAAACGATACTTTTACGCCTAATGTTTCAAGTTGTATGTTTACTGCAGTATTTTTAGTGTTGAGACAAGGTTGACTTATGTGAACTGTAGCATTTTTGCTTGACGGAGCTAATTTGTGAACGATTCCTCCTTTTCAAGGGCACTCCCCAGACCTGGACTAATTAGTGATAGTGTCACACACTGAGTCAGGGCCAGGTGTAGAATCCACTCACTACATACCCTGACAGGAAGAAAAGCTCTACCGTCGAATGCGATATTAATGAAAAAGGGCAAAAGGGACTTTATTTGCATATCAAAGCCGTATGCCGTCTCCTGTGGGAAGCTTGCAGTGGAAATCCGTTTCTCTCTCCTTAGAATTACATCTTTTTTCTCTTTCACTCATTGTCTTTCTCTCCAGCATGTAAGTGCATGGTTTGACAGACCGTCTCCTCTGGGAACCGCGAGTATGTGTACATCTTTTTCAATGCAGTGTTCCGGGGCTGGGGAGTGGCAGTTAGGCATGAGAACATTGGGTAGCAAGTTCAGTTCATATTCTCTCAGCTCTCCCAGACGGAGGCAGCTCTGTCCATCATTAATAGAGTTGGTTCTTCTGTGAACCTGTAAAGATTTTGTTTAGATAGCTGGTCCAAACTGGAGCCTGTGTTTCCTCCTGGCATACTGCACTATGTGGGACCTTGGAGGTGGAAATTGATGAGGGCTCTGAGTACCATTGATAAAAGTTGCTTCTCGGCTGCTAAGTGAGACCGTGAATAGACAGACCCAATCAAAATTAATGTCCATGAAAGGTTTTATCACAAAACATGAAAGGGCAGCACTAAATAAGCCTTGCTGTCCATCAACAATTAGTTTGAGCCAATTAATAATGATCCCACAGGGAACATCTCAAAAACTAGCGCTCAGATATAGCACATATCGTGGTTTGAACAGGTTGGAAAAAATATTTACAACCCAGATATCTGATTGAAAGTCTGTATGAATCGCCAATCCCTGACGATCGCTGGTATCGCAGTGGTAAAAATTTTAATAATAAGCAAAACGTCAAATCAAAATGAACTGTTCTCAGTATCCCATTGGTAGTTGCGTCTTTCAGGAATAATTTACACTTCGGTTTTTTTTCCACGTGCCAATAGCATCTACTTTTATATGGTTTTCCCATGATTTCTAATACACAAATCATCCCGTAGTGCCACATTTATTCACCATTTTACTGTACCATTTGTTTCCAGAATTTATTCACAATATTATAGAATTTTTGTTGCTCAGTAAACGGAAGTTTGTATTTTTTCAGTACGGTATATGTGTTTTTATTTACTTCACATAATTGGGGCGGCCGCTTAATAGGCCCAAATGGTTTTGGTTCCGATGTGTCCCAATTAACCGGAATCCACTTTATTATAAAATGTCTGTGTTTAATACCATCTCTTGCTGACTTCAGATGCCCTGAATAAATATACATTTATTTGTTAAATTTAAGTGATTAAAATCTTGCCCTGAATTTGACAATGTTCATTATAATTAGCAAACTGTGATAAATAACAACCCAATAAGATACTTAGCAGATCTTTTAAATTGAACATACAAATAACACTTTTTTGTTTTAGTTCAGAAAGTAGTTTCAGGACCACATTAATTAATTTGTTTATACGGTCCTAAAAACATTTTTAAAAAATTTCACTGCCACCTGCTTGCCTCCCTCTGCCATGATACAGCTATAACAATGAACTATCTGCATGTTTACAAAACAATGATTTGCTAAATTTTCTGAACTTGAATTTAAAATTTAATATTAAATTAATTAAATCCAATTAATTTATCCAATTAAATAAAGTGAAGAAAAAGAGGAGAAAAGGCCTTTTGCTACTTTTTACATTTACATTTTAGTCATTTAGCAGATGCTCTTATCCAGTGAGACGTACAAAAGTGCCGTAGTTTAGGGGTTAATGTGCAATAAGAAACTGAGCTACCTTGCTTTACTGATGAATACTGTGAAGAGGTGTAAAGACTAACACAAAGGAAAAATGATGTCAGTAAACATGCATAAGTTACACATAAAAACCTACAAACATGAAATATTTTCATTTATTTTCATTTACATCAGGATGTAAATAATCTGACTGTATATGTACGGACAGGAGACAAATTAAAGGAATAACCTACAGTGAGGGGGTCTGGAAGTTCCTCTGTGGGGGGAATTTTCCGGGAATTCCTGGGTCCACGTGTCCCCTTAGAGGGATAGGTCACTGCAAATCATTACAAAGTTATTATGAGTGATCTCCTTAATCCAATGGCAAAATATTTCTATCCTGATGGGAGTGGTCTCTTCCAGGATAACAATGACCCCAAACACAGAGCACAAGGGGTCACTGAATGGTTTGATGAGTGTGAATAAGATGTATGGCCTTTGCAGTGACCAGATCTTAACCCAATTGAACACCAATTTGAGATTTTGGACAGCACTCTCCACCACCATCATCAAAACACCAAAGGTGTGCATATCTTTTGGAAGAATTTTGTTCCATGCCTCCAGTAGAGTTCCAGAGAATCTCTTTGCCAAGGCGCATTGAAGCTGTTCTGGCAGACCTTACTGAGACACATTTTTTTCCCCTTGAATTTGTAGACTGTAAATTAACAATATATGAAAATACATGATAGTATGTGCATATAAAACACTAAAAAAAGAGAAAACATAATCCAAAAGTCATATAGCTACGATGTACCCACAAACCAACACAAATACTGATCATAGTCACTGCCCTACCAATGCTAGGAAATGAGCACCGTGGTTGGTGAAGCTATTTACTGACAGCATTCACAACCATATTAAAAACAAATAAAGACATTTTGGTTGACAAGGGCCAACAAGTAACATATTTTAGCCAAATTACCAGTGTTAGGTAAATAATAATTTCCGCCACTCATTGAAAGGGGGAAATTCAATACTTCAAAACGCAATTAGATTAGTAAATGAGTAAATAAGAAACACCAATATATTTTATTAATTAAAAAGCACTTGTGTCACAGACACACACAGGAATAGAGTGTCGGTTGCTAGTTTTCCTCAGCTGAAATCCATTGCTGTGTAAACAATAACCATGTGACAGCTTGCTCGTGGTGTACTGCTAGACAGGCAGGCGGCAGGATTAGGTTACACAGATACCAACAGTTTGCTGCCTGCACGGCTTCTTGAACAACAGCTTTCAACAGCATTAGATATTAAATGAGAGCATGGTGATTTTATAATGTGGTAATATTCTTTAAAGCCCTCTAAGTACAAGACTTAACAGGTCCCAATGACTTCTGTTTTTCAGTTTTTTACTGATTCAGACCAAAATGGGAGGAGTCGATCTACAAGTGAGCCGTTTAAAGTAATGGCTCTCTAATTGGCATGATCCCACTTCCACTGTGGGAGTGCTGTTTCCTCCTTCTTGTTACACATATTTGTTGAAAATACTGATACTATGCAAGGGCAATTGACTATTTGGTTTGGTCTTAGATATAAAAGCCACTTGCTGTCACTCTACATATGATAGAAAGGACCCAAAAATGAATGGCGACACAAAGAAACAATGAGTCGCATGGAACTTAACCATTAAAAGCAAAGTTATCCATCACTATAAGTGCAGGCATCAGTTTTTTTCCACAAATGCACATAAGCTTCAGTTCAGTTTCTCTTGCGGACACCCGTAATTAGCCCCAGCAATTAGTAGATGAGTCAGCTGTTCGTCAAAAAAGATACTATTAATAGATGCTAGGTTGTTCAAGATGAAATCTTTGGAAAGTCTGGCAGAAAAGTGATCGAGCAAGAAACAGTGATTCATTTCAGTTTAGTTTTTGTTTGGTTTCGCTATGTTTTGTTTCTTTAGTTTATTATTTGAGTAGCCGCAAGGAGGCTTGGATTACCTAGTGCTGTGTTTGTTCTATGTTTTTCAGGAGCTGTGAGAGGAGTGCAGTTGATGGAAGACACTTTCTTATGTGCTTCGTCGAGCTGCAGTGAACTGAGGGCTGGTCGCAAGAGAAGGAAGAGGACCAGCAGCCACAGTGGTGACGGAGACAAATTGCGTAAATGCGGATTTCCATGGTAAAGAGATATATACCGGTTACTTTGCATTTGGCGAGTGAGTGGGCTGCGTGCTGTCTGGTTGCTTGTTGAGTGCCTCATTTGTTATTCAGACGAGATGAGGAGGGCCACCAGCTGCCAGACCGACCACCAGAGCTCAGAGGGAGGCTGTGCTAGGAGCCAGGGGGACTGTGGCATGGACAACCACCCTCTGTAGAGCCCAACCACCCACATGTTTTAGTGGCATCCAGTAGTGTGTTCTCCTGTTTTACCCGTGCCTGTGGCCCCCCCAAGGAAACTACATAGGCTGGGCATAGGTGTCTTTCCCCTTTATTTTGTTGTTTCTCCTCCCTCCTTGAGGTCCCCTCAGCCTTATTTCACTAGCCGGGTATGGGCATGGGAGACTGGGGCAACGAGGCAGCTTGATTGGGAGGCTCTCACTGGTCACAGGCTATTGCGTGCTTATGATGAATGTGTGTCGTGCTAATAGGCGTTGTCTTTTCACTGAGTGGTCACTCTGTGTGCATTGCAGGCTTTCCACAAGTGCCATGGGGTAGAAGAGGCGGTCCTGCTAGTAAATTATCTGAGGTGCTGCCAGCTCCATCAGGTGGTCCTGGAGTGGTGGAGCTTAAGGGGAAAGAGGGAGCAATGCTGAGAGGGAGGAAGGAATGAATAATTTTGGTGACGCGGCTCATTTGTCCCATTATTTTTTTGACTGTATCGGCAGTTATTGAATGTAATACATTCAATATAATATACACATATATATACAATAAATTGTATATACAATAAGTGTATACTTCATCAGTACTCCCCTTGACCGGTTTTGCTTGGGTTTTAGTCACCCCCTCGCCTTGCATATTAATCCCTCATCAGAAGAGTAGCTAAATACGTATTCCATAATTGTTCACTGACCCTGATATATATATACATACACACACACTAATCTGATGACATCAAAAAATCTTTGAATGGGGACTCGAGCCTGGTCCTCGGAGCAACACGTGTTACCCCTACAAGTCTGGGTGGTCATGTCAGCAGAGTATGGTTGTGATTACAAGGTCCCCAGATGTGGGTTATGAGCGAGTTTTCCTGAGGATCCAGAGAGGAGTTGAACAAAAACCACAAGACTCAGCTCCAGAGCTATTAGAGTCTTTGTCTTAGTCAAAAGAAGGTTGACCATTTCCTTGCTGATTACTGTTCAAAATGGTACAGTGCGCTGATGAAGTAATGGCATCATTATGTGGTCTGTGGTGATAGATATAGAGATTATATTATATTATATTATATATATATATATAAATACATATTGAGATGGCTAAGCAGAATTTTTTGCTTTGTTTTGGCAGTGTGGTTGCAGAGGCTTGCAGTACATTGTGTAATCACGCTCTTGCCTCAAGAGGGCACTATGATTGACTGGGGCAAACTAAAGACAGACGTGGGCACAATTCTACAGTGAGGCTAGAGACTAGAGGCTTATTTTGCAATAAACTGTGTCCCCCACAACTGTTCTTCTTCCTCTTCTTGTTCCTGTATGTACATTTTACATGGTGTGCAGAGCATTCCAGTACGGTTCGGTACATTTCTGCCAATCAACCTATTTAAAATAGTTAGAAAAACCCTACGTTTCTCTCTGCTAAACCTGTAGCATAAACTACATAAACTAGTGGGAGTAAAGGTCTTGTTTGGGTGGATTTGGCAGGAGCTGTTTGGTTCATTTCAAACCATAACAGTTTGAAAGCATTTAAAATAAATAAACTTCCTCGCTTTTATGCCCAAAAGGGACAGAAAGCACACGTTACAGGCTACGTAGTAATTTTATGCTGAAAAGTGAATAAAGCAGAAAGTTAACTCCCAGGGTTTTTAAGCAGTATTTAGACACATTCAGTGTCCATATCTCTGCACAGATTTTACTAATGTTACAAATGTAGCAAATATACAAATATATATGACATAGTATAAACGCAACCACCGACCTCAGCTCTGTTCATCGTTTGATTTGGTAGACCATGTTGGCCTGGTTTTCTTCATCCCTCTATTCTAAAACTTACAGGGCAATAGCTGCTAAAAAAAATATAATTTAGAAGTGGTTGGATTTATGTAAGTGCAGGGTGTACACCATATTCATGGTTATTTTAGATAAATTTAGTTTTTTGGTTTTTATTTATTTATTTGCACTGAAGCTTGGACAGATTGTAATGATGGTAGTTGGTTTCACTTGAAGTTTTGCAACCGGTTTTCAATTAACTGATTTGCTAACTACAGACCAGATAATTGATCATTGAGTTCCTGCCCTGAGATAGTAGCTCCACTATGTAAAATTAAGGTACATATTTCTGTAACTCAAATGTTATTAATTAATTAATGTAATTAATTAATTAAATTTAATTAAGGCTTAATTTGGTTTATTACTAACCTCCTCTGGAAATCCCATTCTTCAAAATTAGATTTTGCTAATGGACAGATAGGAATCAAAAGCAATTTAGCAAACTATTTCAAGTCTAAAGAGAAAAAAAGAATTACAGTGTATTTTGTGTGCATGTTCAAAGGCAACATTTTTTATGGAATAAAAATGTTGATGTTATAAAAATACTCAATAGAATACTTTCTATTTAGTATTATAAAATACTAAATAGAAAGCAATCAGATATCAGAGGAATTAGCCCTTGAAGCTTTTTGATTAAAGAAATTTTAAAACACCAGTAACAAATACCATAATACCAAAACATAGCATTTCAATGTTTACGAAAAACATAGCATTTTGTCAATTAACGTAATCCCCCGTAACGTTTACTTTTGATTAATGCTATTTGATAGCTAAGTAGATCTCAATTTAGCTTACTGGCCAATGCTGCAATTTACTTAAAATGTTGCTCAATATTACTTAGCAAACGATTATATATCTAACACTACCATGTCTGACTTACATACATCCTTTTGTCAAAATTTCCTAATTAATTGTAAATTATCACAATTAAGAAACAATAACGTAATGAGTATTTACTTTTTTGTGTATGTAAGGGAGAATATCGACTCAAAGGGCGCCGACTTTGTTTCCACCAAACTATTTCAGCTTGCGATTCATAAGCCCTCTGGCCCATTCTCTGGGAGATAAGCAAGGACAGTATGACAAATGAACAGATAAAGAAGGACATAGGTACCAGAATTAACAAGCAGGTTTGAGATACACAGTCCCAGACTTTGTTCCTCTGCAGTTGATTGCTCACTGTCTACCTTGCAAATTGCATACCTCCTTATGCCCTCAGAAAATTTGAGCTGATTAAGAGAGGCACTTTGGCTGCCACAATAGTCCTGATTGTCTCCGTGAATGCACACGCAACACAGAGCAATGCTCTAGTAAATGCAAATAACACCTATTTTTTTTTATATACTATGCACACTTCTGGTGATTGTAGTGGTGAAGCAATCTCCAATCCCAAAGCATTGTTCTTATTAGCCCTTCCGAATAGCCTAGGGAAAGCCAATCGTTCGCAGATTGGAGCGTTTAAAAAATAACACTCATTAGCTTTGTTTTTTCTTTGTCAGTCTTAACACTCCACTCTTAAAACTCAGAGAGCCAGATTCATTCTGTTTCCATGATGACCAAATGATGAAATTACTCTGAGCAGCTGGTCTGGTGGCATTGATGGCAGTACACGCATAAAGACACACCCGTCAACATCAGCTTAGATCATATAATGATTCCAGTTCTATGGAAACCAGGGAGAGGACATTGCTACAAAGACAATGGCTCTGGATTCATCTGGTTGATTTGTCTTTTGTGGCGACCAAAGAGTGCTACAGTTTATCGTAGGATGAAACAGCATTTCTTAATTGAGACATTTAAAAGTCTAAAAAAGGGA
>JAOVYW010008992.1:0-26634 GCA_025775045.1 Hiodon tergisus
CCAGTGTCAAACACGCACGCACAGGAGAGAAACGTCACCTCCAGTGTCAAACACGCACGCACAGGAGAGAAACGTCACCCCCAGTGTCAAACACGCACGCACAGGAGAGAAACGTCACCTTCAGTGTCAAACACGCACGCACAGGAGAGAAACGTCACCTCCAGTGTCAAACACGCACGCACAGGACACCAGTAAAAATGACCCACGACTGATTCAGCAGTCACCCTCAGGACAGGGGTAGAGGACCAGCCTGTGCCGATGGCGGGGATAAAACTGTTCAGGCATGACTGAGCCACATGTCTTTGCACTGCATCATGTTATCCTCCAGTCCACGTAATGACTCAACATTACAAACTTGTGACTGCCCTGGGAGTCTTTTTGCTTGTCCCCAGAAAAGCAAGGGCTTGATCTTCACAAGGCTGCTGTGCTGCCCCAGGAAAGGTGCATCGGATCAGCGCACACTGGGAGAAAATTTGCAATTTTTACAGTGATTTTTCGCCGCTTTCACTTCTCAGTAATTTTTATAAACAATTCTTCTGCATTATGATCCATTCAGACCCCACTTACAATGTGTACAGCACAGAATAAAAATCGAAACAGCCTTATAGACGTGAGTGAATGCCATTTGCAACATCACTTCCATTCAGCATTACCATTGTCAAGATGTTATTTTCTTTATTTTACTCCCAGCTTTGAGTTGATTATATTGGATTCTATGAACTCGTTTTGAATTTAGCGTACAACCTGGAACTGTGCTCTTTGGTAATTTTATCTGCCTCCACACAAAAGCCTAAATATGATGACCAAAAAAATCATTTTCTGAGTGAGGGCAAGTGAGAGGAGGTCATTTAACTAGTAAGGGACATTTACGATGCTTGCTAACATTTTAGTGTCCAACAAACTTCAGTACTCCAGTACACTAAAATAGCGTGACGACCGCAATGTGCTTTTAACTTTTTTGGTCAGATTCTGAAGGATTTTCCGTATTTTAAGTGTGATAATTAAGTGAATTTGCAAATGGGTTATTAGGCTGATGTTAATCTGCTGTTTAATTATAACACACTTGTTATGGAAATAAGGGCTCAGAGAAGGGTACATATTTTCAGATGAAAGATTCAGAAGCTGTATAAATTACAGTGTTTTTCTCCCTGCCTCTCGAAAGCCACCCCATCCACGGGCGGGGTCTGACGCCTGATACCAACATTAAAGTTGACTTGGATGGTGTGTCGTACTGACCACTGGAAGAGCGTAATGTTTTAGCTCTTATCTAGAGAGCCTTATGGAGCTTATCGTGTTACGCTATCGATTTACGCATAGTCAAAACTAAACATTTCCTCACGCAATCTGGTTAAGTACCTTACCCAAGGGAACAACAGCAGAGGGCTTCTTTCGATGTCCACTGAAGTCCTCTTTCCTCTATTTGTCCTCTATATGTCATTGGGTTTTGTAGTTTTTTTAATTTTAATTGAAAAAAAAGCAATTTTATGCAATTTCTTAAAGATTTTTCTGACGTGGTACACTGGTCAAATTCAACACAAAGATTAGGCTTGCAGTACTGAGCACGTCACAAATCCTGCACCTCCACCAACATATTTCCTTCAACAGAGGATGCTACTTTGATGTCTAATTGATTTAATTGTCTGTGAAAGAGAGAAATTTGGCGTGTAATTATCTGTTTCTGAGGTTTCAAACCATACGGATGACTACCTATATGAAGTTATTCGACTTTTATTCTTATTTTTAAATTTTAGAATAAAAAGATGGACACCCACACAGCCCTGCTCCAAATATATTTGTCTCCACTTATTTAGTATCCATTTTTTTAAGTTGAATTTTTCGAAAACGTAAAGGGCGGGAGGGCGGGAGATACGAGCGGAGATAGACTGGCTCAGAAACGATCTGTGTGAGTGCTTTCATCGCGCCATAATCCACTTCTGCGATTACCAATATGACACAGACAACAGGGGTCTCCAGTTGTGGTCCTCGAGGGCCACAGTGTTTGTTCGCGGGTCTTCGTTCAACCCGAGCGCCGAAGCACCTGACTGCGCAATTTTCTTCCCCTTTTCTCCAAGGACTAAACGCGTCGGGCTTTTCACCGAGAGCTGGAACACCTAGTTGACTGCAGCCTTTGAGAATTAGGATTGACAAACCCGCTGTGGCTAAAGTTTTTCAGCGCTAATGGGTTACATGGCTAGCTATCAGTATCAATATCAGTGGGTACAGTTTGAACACATGGAAAGAATAACTGGCTGGCGGTAAAATCGAAATGCCCTTGGTATGCTGTAGTGTAGCACAGGGGAGGACAGGGAAGCAAGCCCCCTTAATATACCGTGCGGTTGCCAGACTACATAAAAACATCTCTTTTGGCAACCCTTGATTATACCAGGATCTACAGTGGAAATCAGTTACCAGCTGAGCTAGGCTCGACTCTTCAGAGTCCCAGAAAGTCATCAATTATCTGCCTTTTAAAAGGATGTTCTGCACTTCAGTTATTAGCTAGTGCGTGTGACAGAAAGTGCTGTGGTTTTGTGGACAGGACTGATTAAGACACCGTGATTTGCTTTTGGATCAACTAATGGCTCCACCATCTATTTGTTCCTGGAAAACGGTATTGTAACATTGTGTTTGGTGACCGGTTGTTCCAGGAAAACGGTTTTAAAACAGGAGAAAAAGCAGCCACTTTTTTCCACCTCACTGAATTGTTTGAGGGACAATTTGGATTGTTGTGGTCAATATCTCGCCATTGCCTTGTGTGTTTGAAAAGATTTGCTAGCATTATGCTCTCATGCACATCTAAAATTTGACCAGACATTGAAATGTAAATAGTACTTGAAATGATCACATCGAAGCTCTAACTTGTGGTCTAACTTCGGGCAGGGTCAGATCGTAGAAACACAAAGGAGATCAGGGTCTCACACATACACAGTGGCATATTCCAAGCAGGCCCTTCAGTGACATAGGAAACAGCAACACCTTTAGTGTTGTGGGGAACAGCACCACCTTTGGTGACGTGTGAAACAGCATCATCTTTTCCTGCGGTTGTGGATGTGAAACCACCTGGTTTGAGTCTTTGGGCATGTGAGAAACCACAAGGACAATAGGAAAGTCGTCCCGGCTGATACCTGTGACCGGGTCCGCCAGGATCCGAGAGGTGATGATGCGTCCATACTGGGAAAACAGCTGCTCCAGTTCCTTTTGGGTCATGGTCTTGGGCAGCCCGCTGACGTACAGGTTGGCGTCCCGGATAGAGGCTGAACTTGGTCGTGCGTAGGACACCTGTCACAGGTACAGATGGGTATCATAGATTAGTCCCTGAGGAAACCGAAAATAACTATACTATTCCCATTACAGGGCTTTTCTGATGTTCTGAAGGCTTTTAAAATATTTTTTTTTTTTACCAGGGATAAGTTTCACCCACACTTATAAAAACAGCACCATCCTTTGCAGGTCTATATATATATATATATATATATATATATATATATATATATTTATTTCAGTCTTCACATTTACAGTACTGTTTTCAGAACTAGCCATTAGTGGTATCATTGGCTGGTAGACCCAAATGAATGCGTTCATTTCCTATTATGAATTAGATAATTCCTGAGTCTATGTTAACCAGACTCTGTTCTCATTTTCATGTTTCATGGACAAAGAGCCCATGGCAGCAAAGCTGTATCTTAAGATGATAGTGACTTAATCAGATTTCTGTTACGTAATGGGAACCCCCCCAAATTAAAATGAGTAGTGCTCACATCAAAGTAAAGTTTTTTTAATTATTATTTTTACTTCACAAAGGAAAGATCAGATTTAGCATTCACCAAAAGGTTTGTGAAGTTGGGGTAAATTTAATATAGGGCTTTTTCATTTATTTGTTTATTTCCACGTTATTAGACATTTATTGCAACTGGATTTTATTTGAACACTGCGTTCAAAGATTCAGCTGCAAGTGTTTCATCTCAGACATAAACCCTTAACCCTCTTATTCTCACCCCCGAGTGTCAAAATAAGATTTAGGAGTCTCATGTGTCTCTCTGTTGACTGTTTTACCTTATTTATATATTTTAGCAGTGGGGCACACCACCGTGGACTGCTCTGCAAATAAAATAAACTGTTTACACTGATGGGAAAGCTGTAGGAATTTAAAATGAACTTTTAACACATAAACATGCACAAAACATATTTGTATTTCCTGTTCAACATGCCGTCTATAATCCTTGATTTGATTGTTGCTAGCTGTTGCTGTACTTAAACACAGAGAATATATTTACTTAGCAATCTACAAAATAAGAAAGATTTGGACTTAATTGGACTTAATGCCCGATGTTTAAAATTGATAACACTACATAACCGAAATAGATAACACTACATTGATAATACTACATTGATAACACTACATAACCGAAATAGATAACACTACATTGATAGCACTACATAACCGAAATAGCCTTGCCATAATTATTTGCTCTCAACGTTGATGTTTGTTACCTCTTTGTGGGAAAGACATTTTTTTTATAGACAAAATCTTTCTGCAAAATTCGTTGTGAAATAAGAAACCCTATGAATTTCAATGACTCGATTTTCCACGATTGTACCCTACCACACGGTCCATTGTATCCTGATACACTGCGGATTCCACACTGCCACATGGTGAATTCTAACCTGTTACACGGTAGATTGACTTGCTTTCAATCAACTTTCTCCATCTTGTCTTGGAACAGAAGAGCCATTTATCTAATTTTTACCTTAATAGTTTTAGTCTGAAGTCTCAGTCCATTTAAGGTGGTGATGGCTTTCTCTGCGTCCTTTGGGTCGATGTAGTTTACAAAGCCGTAGCCCAAACTCTGTCCTGGGAGTTTAAATAAAAAAAAAAATAAAGTCATCAGTGATTTATTGTTTTTTTGAGAGTCTCACAGACACATAATAAAATTGAAATTCCGTTGGGAACAATCTGGAAAGAAAAGTTTCATTTGGGTGACTGCGGACTGCAGCTCCCCGGAGTAATGTAAAACTAGGCAAGGGGTTATTTTTGCTGAAACCAAAGTATACTTCCCCGTCAATCCCGTTTTTGTGTGCTGCAATAATCAACTTTTTAGTCACGGTCCGTTAGAACACGCACAACCACGCCTCATTTCAGTGCTAAACGTCAAGGATGCTTGAGGACAAGGCGACACATTGCGGGTTTAAACAGTGGAGTTTGTATTTGTATTGATCGTCGCCATTGTATGTAAGAGATAGCGAATGTGTTTCTCCAGCATATCAGTATTTAAGGACTGTGGTAGTTGTTAGGAGGCTTTTGGGGGCTCAGACACACACACAGACTTATATCTGTGCTGAAAAGTTAAATGTGTGAGGAGGATGTAGTGTTCCCGGCCGTTGATAAGGTGAGGCTTATTTCACACAATTTCACACACTGGAGTTGTGGTACCTTTCGAAGCTCATTATTGCATAATATGACTTTATTTGTCTTTTGTGAACGTTGCACACACTGAATATACAGTCTATTATGCTAGCGTACTAAATTATTGATCCATTTTCTGATCCGTTGAATATACTAATAAACTACGCTCTCCCTAATGGCTAATATATTCACCAAAAACAAACAATTTGTGCACCTTTTAATTTAAATTTCCATACCAAAAATACATTAATTACAATTAATAAAAGGTTTAGGACATTGATTAATTATCAAGCATTTCTTGATGAATTAAGAAGACAAATAAAACAAGGTAGTTAAATGAGAATTCATTATTTTGTTGCTTAAGTTGCTTTAGTCATCCACATATAGAGTAGTGATATAAACGACAAGATCCAATGATATCAGTTTCTTAACGCGTTCTGGATACTACTCTATACCACTCTGATGAAAATCATGACCTTCCCCAGAGGGCTGTGTGTTTATTTATACTACTTGCTGCAGCTGTGCTGGTTAAAGTCACACAGACGTGGTTGGATTATTACGTTGCAGAGTGTTTTTACTTCCAAAAAATCCTGCTTGTGGACACGTTTTTCAGGACGAGAAATTAACCGTAAGTTAAACGTTTGATTGTGAAAAAATAAAAATTTCTGAAAGGAACAGTGGGAGAACTGCCCTATGTCCTCATTGTTGGCACACTCTGATTTTGTTATAATAAAATGTCAAATGAATAATATTATCCGTGACATAAATAATATATATAAACACGATGGCAACGCAATGCCGGGTGTTCACGTTCCCCTTTTCCTACCATTTTGTTTTATTGAGCATCTCAGGCTCGCACTCGAACACCATATTTGTAACTGAGGGTATAGTCCCGGACTAGATGGTCTACATTTTTATCATTCCTCCAAAAAGTGATGATTATCGGAATAATCCCACGTTAGATTTCTTTGTTTTTCGTTTGGGTTTCCGTGTATGCATGCTCTTGGTTATAATTCATTATATAATATTGGCATTAATATTGAAATGGTACCGTTGGTTTATTGCTTAGGACATCGAAGGAAAACCAAAGTACTGCGGTTATTCCAACCCCTAAATCTGCCACATGCACCTTTCCTGAAATAGAGATGGCATAGGCATAAAAATGAGTTAATGTACTCTTTCGCATATGTTTACCGTGGAATCTCTGGAATCTGACGAAGGGAGCCGGGTTACGGTTTTCGCAGCTGCAGAAGCAGGGAAGAGCGCAGTCCCGGGATGTGTAATTTAGTTTGAAATAAAAGATTAACCTTCAGGCAGGAGATGATGTCAGGGCAGACTGTTAGCAGTGGCACTCCACTGATTCTGACATTTCTTGGGCTCCTGATACCCCGAGACGGCTTCAATCAAATTTTTAAGTGTGGGATTAAGGGGAGAAAAAATTGAGAATCCCATGCATTTGAAAATGCTGGATGCTCCCCGGGGCCAGTGGCAGCCTGCTTTGACTGGGGGTGCAGTGAAAATTTCTGGGAGGTATCATGATGGTATACAATATAAACATGTAACATTTCTGGCTTAAGTCAGAAGGAGAATTCTGGGACGTAGCCCAACTCTGCACCCCTCTGTATCCGGCCTTGATGCTCCCACCATATCATTTGGATTTCTCTTCTGTCTTGAGCATGACCTATTCACTTATTCACACAAATCCACTACGTATTTGTAATCTTCATTTGAAAACATTTCGCTAACCATATAACAGATTGCACATACAGCTGATATGCTATCCCTGCCGTTTGAGATTTCTGATAGTATATTGCCATTTTGCAAAACATGCACAGAATAGAATTTTTGGCCACTATGGAATTTCCTTAATAACACACATCTAAGATATGCAATTTCTGAATATAACTAGTTTGTAGTTTTAACTATTTAAAATTTGAACCAGGGCTGGAACAAAATCAAAACTTGGTGCTAATCTGACTTTCCATTATTTGTATTTAATGTTCTTTTCTTCTTTCTGTAGCACACGCAACAAGGGTACCTGTAATCTTGTCTCGCACCAGCTTGCAGGATTCAATCTCGCCAATGCTACCAAAGAGACTGCGGAACTCCTCCGGGGTCATGTTCTGTGGTAGGTAGTTGACGATGAGGTTGGTCTTGCTGTCGTCCGCGGCACATGCCGTCTGCATGGGAGAGGAGCAACCCCGGCTGTTGCACGAGGGATTGCTGGGGGCTGTGGCAACACCAGTCGTCCCGTTCGTGACTTGAGGCTCAATGTTGCCGATTATCTATGATGGACGGAGAGGTGGTGGGGGGGGTTAGGGTTATCATATGAACCTGGAGAGAGCCTCTCATCGGTGAGAGACTGCAACAACGAAACCTTCAATGAGAACTCAGGATCTCATGCTCGTGCATCGACTGCTCTTTCAGCATAATGAACATAAAGAACTTTAGAGAAAAACCAAGACATACGTAAAAATTCATTTTGTTCAGTCTAATTGCATCTGAATTATGATAGCACTGTCAGTTTTCATAATTGTTTTTTTAATGACATGGCCAAAAGTATGTGGACATCTCTTCAAAATACAGGTACTCCTCACTTAACGACCTACCTGTTTAACAACCGCGCGGACTTACGACCAGCTCTCCGACCAGTCTGTATTGTACGCTGTACGCTGTACGAGAACACTACTGTATAAACATTGAAAAACATACAATTTTTTTTATAAATGGTGCAAAGGTGACATTAAAACAATATCTAAAGACGGTTGACACAAACCTACTACAGGTGCAGTATTCTTGAAATATCGGTAATATCGCTCATCGACCAATTTGCTTAATGACCTAGTCGTAGGAACGGAACTTGGTCATTAAGTGAGGAGTAGTCGTAGTGGACCTGGCTATTTCCGTCACACCAGCTGCTGAAAGTTGTATAACATCGAGCACACTGCCATGCAATCTCCATAGACATATAAGCAGTAGAATGGTCCAGACTGAAGAGCTCAATTACTTTCTACATGGCACTGTCATAGGATGCCTCCTTTCCAACAAGTCAGTTTGTCAAATTCCTGCTACAGAAGTGATAGGCCACAACAACTCACAAGACGGCACCGCACAGAGTGCTGAAGTGTAGAAATAGTGTGTCCTCGGTTGTAACACTCACTACTCCAAACTGCCTCTGTCAGCACAAGAACTGTTTGTTGGGAGCTTCATGAAATGGGTTTCCATGGCCAAGCCTAAGATCCTCATGCGCCGAGCGTCGGCTGGAGTGTGGTAAAGCTTGCCGGCATTGGACACTGGAGCAATGGAAACATGTTCTCTGGAGTGATGAATCACACTTCAAAACCTGATTGAATCTGGGTTTTCCAGGAATATGCTAACTGCCCAAATGCATAGTACAAATTTAGTGGAGGAGGAATAATGGTCTGGGGCTGTTTTACATGGTTTGGCTCCTTAGTGCCAGTGAATTGAACACTTTTAGGATGAATTTGAACTGTGAGCCAGGCCTAATAACATCTGTACCAGACCTCGCTAATGCTCTTGTGGCTGAATGGAAGCAAGTCCTCACAACCAAGTTTCAAAATTGTGGAAAGCCTTCCTAGAATAGAAGAGGCTATTATAGCAGCAAAAGGGGACCAACTCAAAATTAATGCCCATGATTTTGGAATGAGATGTTCAACAAGCAGGTGTTCACATACTTTTGGCCATGTAGTGCATGTTCCCAGCTCCCCCTCGCTACTGTTACAGCTGGCTTGTTAAGGGAAGAAAGAATACTGGCCCTTTATGTGGCACTGCTGTCAAAGGAAAAATATTTGCTGCTCTCTTGGCAAAGCCATTGAAGAGCAGGTGTTTGAAGTGAAGCTCGCTGGCCTTGGGATAAAAGGCAGTCTGCTGTGCTTATCTCCCAGTAACCTTTTATTTTAAGATCCTCGCTAGCTAGCATAAATGTGTGTTTAATTCAATAATTACACTCATTGTTACATTTAACCAATCTCCATCATCCCCTTAAAAAGATCATGCAAAACCTTGTTTGTATTTGTCATGTTTTTTGGTCTGAGTTCTGGAAATGGAGAACTGATCTTTATATGGCTGACTTTCACAGCATCTCTGTGACCAGTATCATGCACAGGGGAGAAAGCACAAAACAGACCGGTAAAGGGTACACCTCTTGGAGCTGAGCGTAATTCTGAGGTCGGATCATGTTTTCATCAAAATTTTAAATGTAGCGGGCGTCACAATTATATTGTGGAATTTAGGCTGTCTGAAATACAACTGCTAAAAGAAACCCACATACACAGAAACCATGCAGGTAACCCCCTCGTGTTTAATATTCCACTCAGGCTAACTTGGTGAGTCATTTTAAAAGCTGATGGAGCAGTCCATGTTTTTGCTGACGGATTTAAAACCACAGAATAAGAGAACGGGGGGAGATGAGCTCAAATTCCGACAATTCACTTGTAGCAATTCAAAAATATATGCAACCTACATTCAGAAACATCATCCTCTTGAAAAAATGCAAATACTGTCTTTTCCAAATCCTTTTTTAATTCAAAAGAAGAATGAATGTAATATTTTAAAACTGATTAACCATTGAAATGATAGCATTTGTTTTTCCGATCAGAAATCATGAGTAGTCCAGCGTTAAACAGTTTTGGTAATTTATGGTCAGCTGTTCATTTCATTTTCAAATTTCCCTGGAATCTGATCAATTATTTGTACCAATACATCCATTATTTGAAAATGGAGTCGTTAATTTCAATAGACCTGTCCAGTTATATCTGATGTGTTCACCATTACCGTCAATTTAGGTCAACAACGAACAAAACATTTAAAAAAACAAAAACAAAACTGAGATGAACTTCGGTGCTTTACACCCTATTGTGTGCCAGTGTTGTAAAAGAAGGTCGTGTTTCAACCCTTGAAGTCATAGGCAAAGCTATCTGCAACACCCCATGGCTGAGGTAGTAATACAGCTTTCTGGCAAGCTGTCAAAGGAACTCTAGTGTCAGCCTGAGGACAAGCAGCTAATTCGACTCCACTGAAGCTTTGCATTGTGGGGGTTTCTATGCAAATGCGATTCTAGCAAGGAAATTCTGGACTTACTGGATTTTGTAATACTATTAGCTGCCATGCTTGGGATATAATTCTTTGATTGTGTTCCACATTAATCCTCAAAAGATTTGTACGCAGGTTATAAACGCGAGGCCTTTTCCCCCAAAAACTCAAATGTAGAGTATGCTACAGCAGGAGGTGAGGACAATCCCAGGTTCAAGGTCAACGGTTTTCTCATCTAAGGGTGTCACACATAATTAGTCATGTTTGGTAGCAATAAGGAAAAACTTACCTTTTATTACATTCCTAGAGTTCATCAGTTCAAATTTCCGATCAACCACAAAGAAAAAAAGTGAACCTCCAGAATAGGTATCGCAACTTTTCCAAACGTTGACAGAGATAGTTAATAGTTAACATTTGATAAACGCCTAAGTTATCTCTTCTTCGTCTTTGATGGTATTTAAAGGTAGCTAAAGTTAAAATTTAAACCTTGATGGCTTAATATTTACATTTGCCATAAACTAAAAGCCAAGTGCTAATAGGAACAGTAATTATTTGTTATTCCTGAATAAAAATTTGTTGCTGTTATTTTTTTAAAACAAGCAAAAAAGCTGCTTTCCGCTAGATTTTTGGCCCACGAAAAGATTCTACTCTCAAAATATAAACATAACCTCAAGCAGACTAAAAAAGACATCTGAAAAAAAGTGTAGTTTTTTGCACACAGCTTTGATATTTAAATAAGCAGTTTTCATATAAATTAATTTTTCTAATAGCCAACCTAATTACAGGCCCATTTAGAGTGCTCAGTAGCATAATTGCATTCTTAAAGACCATGAGCAATATCCTGAAAGGACAGCCTACTGCCAGTAATCTCCAGACATCCCCGGCCTTCCTGCAGCAGAGAACAGCAAAGCTCGACAGTGAGTGAAATGTTTGTTGTGACCATCTCCTTACCATCTTCGGCTGTGTCAGCAATCCCTTCTCCGCCCAGCCTTGTAGCTGCAGGAGCTCTGCTTGACGCCACTGCGCTTCCGTTGACCCCTAAGAGGTTTCAGAGGTCAAGGTTAAACATGCTTTTATCCTAATTAGCGCACCGTCGGACAGAGGCCGGTTTGGACCACAAACCGTAAATGGTCAACTGTAATACTAAAACAATCAGGTGGCTGTCATCGTACGTTTACATTTTTTACATTATTTTAAAATGACTGGTAGCCCATAATTGAGTTTTGAACTTTTATAAATTTGTTCATAAAATGTGTGTTAGAAAGGCTTGTGAACTGTGAACGTCAAGAAAATATCGGCTAATCCCCCAACGGTGATGTGGAGACATTGACAATGTGTCTGTTGGACTGGAGAACTCCAGTCATCAAACTCAGCCTTCCTACCAGGGAAACTAAATCATCGGATGCAGATGACTGCTGAGAACAGTGTTGTATTGTCCTACATCAGGACCCAGACCATGTCAGGAAAATGCACCACACTATTATGGAACGGCACAAATCTTACAAAACAGTTCCCCCTGAGACATTATAAACTCCCACAGCCTAGGAAACTGGTCAAATGGGCACCAAAAATTAAACCCCATTCAATTTACTGAGGTCTAGTCTAGAAGTTGGCTAATAATACAGAACTCAGGATGCAGCCTGTTTATACATAAACCAGGGTGTGCAGATAGATGGAATAAATGGCTAGTCACTTAATATTATATTATCAATAGTCTTGGTGCAGATGCAAAGGCAGCAGGAGTCAGGAGTCCATTGTAGTCAGGACAAAGAGTTTTTGCCTTCTACTGTTGGAGTGAGACTTCGGTTAGGATTAATGTATAGCTTTTTTTAAATTAAAAACAAAAACAAATACCACTTAATGAAGTACCACTATCTTAATACTGCGTAGCGTTTGTAAAATTATAGGACACACATATTTTATGGAGACTGACAGGCAATTCAGTCTTCAGTTAGATAACTTGATGAGTAGAAATAGCAGTCACTCTGAAAACATATGTCGGAGCAATTTAGATTAATGTTCATCCCACCACACGATGTCTCATCGTAGAAAATACGACAGTAATAAAAAAGACAGAGCAGCAGAGAGAAACAGCACATTGATTCACTTTGCATCATTATGACATTTAATTAACAACTGACAAACATTGGTGGGAATGGTCAAATGGGTTACGCTAACAACTCATTCAGTGTAAAAGTGAAAAAACAAACAAACATTGCATGCAGGATTTAAAATTTTAGTTGGATTCAAGGCAATGTGTTTATAATATATATTAGCCATGCAGCATAGGAATTGCATTTTTTACAAGTAATTGTATCTTCTCTTTCTGAAAGCAAACATTCACACATACAGACACCCAGACACCTGTTCATACGACACACCAATGCCTTTCACTTGAACAAAGGACTGATTAGCATTCACGAGTAAGGCAAACCCTGTGTGAAAGTTAAGTTAAATTTAGATTGGGCAGGGCTGACCCAAACCAGGGTTGACCAGAGGAGGCAATTATTTTAAACTCCATTTTCATTCCATTCGATTACCTAAACTCCCTCCCTTTTAACGCCTGCAGGAAAGTCTGCCGGTCGATGGACATTGGTCTTCACGTTCCTAAGTCTCAAGGCACCAATGTCAACTGCTGTTTCAGCACACAAGACTGGGGTTCAAACCCGGGTCCCCTCCCCGCTGCACATGGGGCAAAACCTTCAGACAAGATAACTGGTTAGCTTGTAGTGCCACATGGCCAAAGTCCATAGCTTAAGGAACCGATGGTGCCCTGTCTCTGACTCCAGGGATTCCTCGGGGGAGGTCGCCATTATCCGTGAGCAGTCTTGCTTGTCAAACCCATCTGCACACCCCCAACCCTCACCACCACATCTCTTCTGTGGTGAGGATGTGAAACACACAAAACCTCACCCACCTGAACAACCGTAAAAATTCCTGGGATTACGCTGGTATGGGTGTGAAACATTTTCTAAATATACTGTATCAAAAGGAGGACAAAAGTAAGACCTCTCTCATGTCATATGACTATGCAGTATGAAAAGTCTTGTTATGATCCGGACACTGACGGAACAGTCCCTAAACAGCCTACCTTCTTATTTGAAACAATCTGTCACAATTTAATGATTTAGTGTATAGTTTGACTGCTGGGCTGGGTTTTCATAAAATAGCAGGTAAAAAAGCTAAATTCAGATTCAGATTTTTTTTTAGGTCACGTGCCCCTTTGATATTGTGTGCTGAGAACGTCCGAGATGATAAAGTTCCTGTTTTTTTAAAGTAAAATCACAACAGGCCCCTGATGAGTTTACTATACTGTGAAGGAATTTCTCTAGGGAATTCGAATCTGCAATATTGAAGAAGGGCCACTGAACCATTTTTTGATAGAAAAAAAGTGCATTGGCTAAAAATTGATAAAATACCACCCGGGTTGAGGTTTGGTGAGTCAGCAGGGTTCCAAATTAGGGTCCCTTCTCCCGACAATTAGCGAGTTGAGCTATGACTCAAGTCATCAAAAGTCTTAACCTGCTCAGCTAATCTTACTCTACAAAAGCTCCATAACATATGAAACAAAGTAAACATATTAACCACATATTAACCGTCCAATAAAACACAATTATTTTTGTAAACATATTCTGTAACTCCCAACAAACCCCTTGAGGGATTTACTGAGGGAATCCTACAATTAATTGAGGGGTTGCCCAGTTCCTTTAACGATTAACAATTTACAGATTCATTCAGTGTTCACAGTTCTTTTAGCAATTCACGATTTACCGATTTCTTCCGTGAGTCAGAGTTGCCAAGTTTTTAGCACTTAGCAGTTTACCAATTTAGCACTTAGCAGTTTACCGACTCGTTCAATAATTCACAGTTCAGCAGTTCCTTTAGCAGTAATTTCTGCTGCCTGAAACTGACGGTGAGTATATGCAACTCCACTATAATTAATGCTGAATGAAGAAAAACAAAACACCAAGTAGGCCTTCTTGAGTCATGCAACAATAACCACATATTAGATGTAATGTTCATTAGATACTATTGTGGTGCCTATTTATCATGATTTAGGAGTGAATTTTAATATGAACCCTGCTCTCCCTCAGACCAGTCTCTACCCTGCTGTCTTTGGTTGGAAAATCACCATGGTAACCACAGTGGTTTCATATATTTACAACCCTTTTATTTATCGTAAAGGGAGCTTAATGTAAATTTATTCAAATTTTCGTATTACAAATGTTCTAAAAACAATTTTACGGTCAAATGACAGATAACAAGCCATATAAACACAAACTTGCTCTTATCTTTTTGTCTAACGATAAAGTAAAGTTTTTTTTAAAACTTAACTGCCGCTAGCTGGAAAAACAAAAACAAAAACGCCAGAGTCAGTCGCAAATGAATCATAAATGAAGGAAAAACGTCACACGAATGGACTGAGTAAAAAACGTTCGTATTTCCCATCAGTCCCGGGATGCTGACGGATTTTGGCTATGCCGCGCGCCACGACCGCATCACAGCCTCGCCAATGATCGCAATAACAAATACGCTCTCCTGCCTTATTGTCTAATTGCTTAAATGTGCAATGAAATGGTAGCTAGAAGGACGTTGATTCCAAACTTGGAACATAAGATGGAGTGGAAATTATGTTATCGCTCCCTGCAGCGCACAGACGATATACAAATGGTAAATGTGTTTGACTCTTGATAATGCCTTCTACAAAAACCCCTATTGTGTCATTGACCTTGGGACGTCCTTTACAATCTCTGGATAGGACAAAGAGACAGGGTATAGGACGCTAGGCATGGCTACGGCAACATTTAGTCACTGACAACAGAATGTCAGAGGAAAAAAGTCACAATGAAGAGACAGGGTATAGGATGTATTTATACATTTATTAAAGAGTTTTATTTTAACTTCCTAACATTGAGAAAACAATTCAATTAAATGCATAAATTCATGAAAGAAAATAACACATTGGACATTTTTTGGTAAAACGTTTCTTTGATAAATGTATACACAAAAAATAACAAAGGGAAAAGATAAAATAACCCGAGGCCATGATTTCAGACTTAAAATAAAAAAGAAATCTTATGAACACTTCTAAAATTAAATGTCATATTTTGGGTTTAAATATAATGTCCAACAGAGAAAATCTAAAATCCCACAGAGATATAAAAATTAATCCCAGCAGGATATTGGGCTGTGTCAATGTTGTGCAGCCAATTGAGAATGCTATTTCTCTATACACATGTTGAACTCAAATACCTCCATCTGGAAGCATTTTAGATTGTGTTACTGTTTGAAGTGTTTGTCCCCATGGGAACAACGCTCCTTTTTATGATAGGCAATTGATCCGTATATGTTTTAGCCACCAAGTTTAAAAAGACGATGATAAGCAATTCATTTTAAGCATCTGATAAAAACAAACAAAAACAAAAACATGAATGTGGAGGTTGTAATATGCCCAAATATGTAGTGGCAACATGGCATGTTATCACAAAAGGACTTAACAACTGACGAGCTTCATATAAGAAGACGATGTAATTTATTTTATTTTTGTGGCTGATGTAACTAAGGTAGTCCAATATCAACCTACAATCCTGTTATTCCATTGGGTAAAACTGATAACGAGAAAACAGCTGACTTTATATGCCAGCAGGGCAGAGCCCGGTAACATCTCGATCCCTGTCTGTACTAATAAAAGGCTGAGCAGACTAAATGGAACCCATCTCGGAGCCATTACAGCATAAATACATCAACAGCTGCTGCGTTGCATTTCAGCAGAACAACAGGAAGTTTAAAAAAACAACAACGTTTTTTGATGATGTCCCTTGTATGACTCAGGTCCCAACTTTTCTGAGGTAAGTTTGTCCAGTTGTCTGTCACCTGTCCGTCACAGTTGTCCGTCTGGGCTCGCCATTCGTTTCCCCTCGGTCCCGCGGGCCACAGCAGCAGAGGGACTAAATGTCTTAACGCACAAAACCAGCCACAAGGAAACAATGACTTTAAACAGGCACGTATCTGTGTTTGCCTATTTTGAGTTTTTCAAGCTTTTAAAAAAATATATATTTCTGTGGTGGCAAAGACTTGACCAGAGCATAGCTTCTGGGAGTTGGTTGTGGTTACCAGAGGGAAACGGAGGCAATGGAGTGAGGCTTACAGACTGCCTCTGTAACGGGGACTGGCTTTACACCGTGCTCTTCAGTTACGGGAAAACAAACCATGGAAAAGGTAAGCTGCAATAAAACGACACCGCTAACAGAAAGCCGACCTAATCTTCCCTTCCACAGCTTGCAGTGTTATTCATTAATGCCAGCTATAACTGGGTGGGGGGGGGGGGGGTGTTCAGCCTAATGTTCATTTCCTGCTTCTCCAAGCCTCCGATCCCACATCTCAGGAGATCGTTCATCTTCATTTGTCACCCAGGTGTTAGCAAAATCACATCCCATCAGCAGCCTGGATGGGGAGCGAGACAGAGGGCGTTGCGGCCACGGTAGCATTTTACAGCCACTCCGATGTTGTTCCCTTTTCCATTTCCACCACAAGGACACAATCTGTAATTATCTGGAGGACAAACTGGTGAGGGTGGCTTGAGAAAGTGGCCCTCCCTCTTGTCAGGCTGGGCGGGTAAGACTCCCGCAGACACCAGCTCCTTGTCCCTTACTCCACTGTGAGCGTTTCCCCTCACTAGCAAAGTGTGCTGCAGTTCGCCAATTAGCTCCATCAGCCATACAGCCAATCCTCGTCCCCCAACTTTTGGAAAATTAAGAACTTCGATCTTAAAGCATTCGGATAGGGAAACGCTCAGCAAGGGATGCTTGATTAGTTAATTAATAGCTGTCCATACTTAAAGAGGCATAAGAAACGGACACAGATGATGATGGAATAGCTACACCTCACTAATTGCATGTGTTTGCCATGTGTTTAGGAGTGTTAGGATACGGTTGTTTTTCGGAGGGGAATGATTGGCTGTATATTTTAATGTCTGGATTCCTATGCATAGACATGCATAATGCTAGAATGAATCCTGCCATTGAGCATCAAATGCTGCCTGGTGACCAATCCAACGATGCCTTCGAGGACATCATTTTTCCTCTCTGCAGTTAACGTGAAATACTTACACGCACAGATTACGTTTTATACAACTCAAGCATTAGATGCAGTAACTGTTGAGTTGGTAACAGGGTAGTCATATTTGTAAAATGGAAAATGACTTGTGTGTCTGAATAACATGAGAAATATTGATGGCACACTAATGATTTCATTGATATCTGTAACTTAATCATTGGGTCGTAAGCTATGAAAGTACTTTTTAAATATATTGTAAAAACAATTTGCAGCTTATTCATAAAAGGTGGGTTTTTTTTTCTTTAATTAAAATTAGAGAGGTGAGATAATTTATTGTCCAGATTTGTTGAAAGATTTAATTCAGAATAAGTAAAAATACAGTGTGGGAAAATGTTAGTGTCCATTGATGAAGAAATTGCAAAAATGCATTAACGCGACAATGCATTACGAGGCAACAACAAAAATCAATTAGGGCAAAACGGCATCAAAATCTCACCTAAAATTAAGAAATGTACATCTATATATTTATAAAAATATTCCAGTAAATTCACCAAGCCCCACCTCCATGCAGGTCAAAATTGGCACATTTGAAGAGACAGGGTTACACAGGGTTTCAACACATTGGCTACACAATTATGTAAAAACCTGGCTTTTTAAAAGACCTATAAGAGACGTGTGATCACTAACTAGCCTTAAAGGCTTAAAAACATCTTCAAAATGTATAAAATAAATAACTACTGAAAGGACAGGGTCTAACAGGAAAACTGCCCCTTTTTCGAATCACAGTCGAGTACAAAAATGCATTACAAACGATCAAATGATTAACAACGCAGCCTGTGACGGCAACAGGGTCCCCAACTGCACTAAAACGCACACCTCCTGTAGCTTATAGCAAAAGACATGTTTTGGCAGGCTCCTGGGGGTGGGGTTTTCAGTGAAGTGTGTCTTGAGTGACAGCCACCTGCCCTCACTGGGCGCACAGAACAGGGTCCAGCTCATCTTCCGGTGGCTCTGGGAGGCTGTTTGTCTGACACCTGCTCCTTTCAGCGTGGCGTAACCCCTGCAGGCTCCCAGTGGGACCGCTGCTCAGCTGTTCCCAGATCCACCCGAGATGCCAAGCCTTTTCACATGCGACGGGGAAAAAAGGCCACAAGGCCAGCCCCTTAAAGGGACTCACCAATGACACTGGAGAGGTGCTGCACGTCGCCTCCACCATCATCAGTACTAAAAACTGTGCTCTGTGGTATTGTGTATATGCAGATGGGACACAAATAAGACCAAGCATCATTATAAATGCCCCCTTTTTCCGTGAAATTTCTATAAACATTTTTGTTGTTGTTGTTGTTGCAAATCCCTGTTTTAATAAATAAATACAATTCCTTATCATACCAAATACAAATTGATACCTTATGCAATGCAATGGTGTTCTGCATGACTGATAGTTTAAGAAATTAATTAGCATTACTATGGCAATGATTATGATGTGATGTCACTTTACATCAACAGATTCGATGCTGTCCAGAGGATTGATTATTTTCTCTCGTTCATTTAATATTAGAATTTATTTGCAGGGCTATTTCAATGATCTTTAATTTCATATGAACGAATATATAAATTTCAATGGTCTTTAATTTCATATGAACAAATATATACATTTTAAATGCAGATTATCAGTCAAGAGCGGAAAGGACAAAATCCACAGAGTTGCTAAATAGAAAACATTGAGTTTTACTTAGATCTCCCATTGACTTTATTACATATCTGTGTGATGAAGGGGCAAACCCGTTATTATGTTTTTTTAATGTATAAATCCAGATTTAATTCACGAAAATGAGTGCATGCAATACAAGCCTCACTCTGGGCTAAAAGTACCCTTCGTTGCAATATTTCACCTGCGCTGACAAATTCTCACTACGACGATATAATTTAATTAATGTTTAATTTAAACACAAACAGGACAGCTCAAAAGGCTAAATATTACTGTGTTTATATTTCTGTTAAGTCTCGGGAAATCACATTTAATTTCGGGGCAGTATTATATTTAAATAAATGAATGTGTAAATTACTCATTTGCCAAGACAAATATTTATGTAACAGCATGGAATCTCCATGAGCACATCTGACACGATCGAAAAATTAAAGTGGTGACTTTAACATACCTGCTAACGCAAAAATAAAACGTGTTCAATTATTTTTTATTCGGTCACATTAAGCTCGCTGTTAACCTTCTGGTTGTGCCAGGATGATTAATGCCAAGGCGTTTCAGATCCAATGACAGTTCCATTTCTCAGATAATGGACAAGGTGTGAATACCTCATCAGGTTTATTTTTATTTTTGTGCAAACATTAACTTATTTGTAAGTCACTTGATACTGCTCTGCACAGTGTAAGTGGATTTAAATCTAAAAAGAAATGTTTCAACTATGGCCCATTTGGCACACTGTTCATTCTGATGGACAGCAGTAAACAATGTAAACCAGATGTTTACAGGCACAGTTCATTGTGTCAGCACCCAAAGCACTTCAATGTTGCTGGATGTGACAAATGAACGCCTTTTGTAGCTGAACAACCATTGATGGCAACCCAGGGCAGCAATGAGTGGATAACATTGAGTTTAAACGTGGAAAAAATGTTTAACGTCACCCTCTGAAATCCAAGTGGATTAAAATAAACCCAGTTTCCCATGGCACACTGCACAGTGTTTTAGCTAGCTAAAATAAAAACTGTACCTAAAATGGTTGCCGCAGTTGTGACTTTTTTGTGAGCTGGAAAGGTTGAAGCGCCAGTAAAAATAAATGTTTTCTCTGCATAGTAACGTCATATTCAAAATATATCGACGTGAACATTATGGATACAGGCTCTTGCATATTTGTGACCACTACTAACTTGGCCTTAGTAATATCAGTGACATCGACACTCAAGGAATCTGCATATTGCATTCATGATTAGGTCAAATGTTGTAAGACAGAGGTACTTGCAGAGGAAGAAACATTTTTACACAACCTCGGGAAAATATTTGCCGTATCTTATAATATGAACCTATTCAGCCACCTTTACCTTAAGTGAACTAATACTATATGTGTTAACGTAGCACATTTTTTTGTTTTCGAAAAAATGTAAGGAAGACTTTAAGTTTGTGTGATTGTGTGTTCATTTACCTGACAACAGGGAACAAGTTGAAAAACAGCCGTTGTCCAAATTGATAACAGAATCGGTTAAATTCATTGAATGCACCAGTTAGTATTTCCTCTATGATTTTCAGCAGGCTTTTTACATACAGATCATAGGGAATGCACTGTATGCCTTGAATGGAGAACAGAACATTTGTCAACTCGTGCCACGGGACCCCCTTAAGTACAGCACAACTCCCTTGACCCCACTGTCTCTAATAATAATCGCTGTAGTAAGACAACCAGTAAGTGCAAGGAGAGTCTGTGTTACACTGCATCGGAAAGTCCCTTCAGGCCTAACCGTAATGATCCAGAAACGGTCCTTTCTGCTCACATGTGATGGATGAGTTGCTCTTCTAAACAAAGTGAATAATACTTTTTTGCATGTGCTTTTTAGTTTTTTTACGTGACAGGAATGCCTAAACCATCCAGCTCCGTTGCAGAAGCTGCAGGGTTATATTGCCCCTAATGAAGTTAATTACTCTGCACCAGTATGGACTGCTGCTGAATAGAAGTCTACACGGTGAACAGACACACCCCTTCAGACAAACACTTGCTCTTACAATCACAAACGTGTGAAAAACTCACTGAAAAGGGTGTCCTCTGCGGTCTCATGCCCAATGTCACAACATGTAAACACTCAAACACACACGTTAAGCTATACTGGATGCAAAGTCAACTCGATTCCCATTCTTTCTGTCCTCTAACTGACCTTATTATCCAAAACCAGAGGAACAGCAGGCAGGTGCTTAACGACCCTCAGTCACATCAACAGCAGTCCTCACTTCGCTTTCCGAGGGCTATAGTGATCTGTCCAAAAGCATACCGGTTTCCCCTAGCTCAGTCTCCTTCACACTGTACGCAGCTATACAGCCCCATGACTGGGAGAGCCCCGGGAGGGAATGAAGGACTGCAACCCCAGGGATGCAACCCTCGGCAGGGGCTAGTCCTGAGCGCCTGGGCTTCCTCAGCACCATCGGACATCGGAGGAGGCTTAAAAGACAGCAGTGGCGTGGAAAGGGAGCGGAACTACAGGAAGGGAACGATGAGAGTGATTTTAAAAAAGGCGCATGATGGGAGAGTCGGGGCGGCGGGGCAGGTAGGAAAAGCGGACGCTGCTCCGCACACACAGATGTTCAGTTCTGGAGCCAGAGCCTTTGGACTCGTCCCAGCGCATGCATTAAATTACAACCTTGCTTTGAATGAACGTGGATGCAACAGAACGGATATGGTACAAAACGAAAACAAATGACAAAATGTTAACAATAGGTGGTCGAGATGCCGTCCGTGGCAGTAGCTAATGTCCAGAACTCCCTTTTCTAACTTATTTACCACTGCAGCCTACTCATAAATGAACTTAGCCCTTGTCCCTCAATCTTCAGTCCCTCCATCATTTAACTTGGGAACACAAACACGAGACAATTAGAGGTGCCTATCGTAATTAGTGTAATGAAAATGAAACCAATTTTCTTTACCTCATTACTCAACAAAGCTGCACTGAGCGTCCGGCTGATTTCAAACATCTTGCAGGTTTTAATTTAGTTTTCTTCCTTTCTTATCTGTTAGGTTTTTCCGCACGTATAGATCTTTCTCCCTCTGTTTTATGGATATAGTAGCAGCTGCCAAGAAACAGAGACAAAAAAAAGGACTATTTTAAAAATCCTCAGTTTCTGAGTGATGCGTTGTTCTCCTCTTTCCTTTTCACCTCTGTCAGATGTGGTTCTTGTGCCCAGTGTCTAAAGCAGACAACTGAAGATTCTTCCTCTCTCTCTCTCTCTCTCTCTCTCTCTCTCTCGCTCTCGCTCTCGCTCTCTCTCTCTTCACTCTCCCCAGAGTCCGCACATCAATCCAAGCACTCGGACTGGGCTGGCTTGTTCTCTTATCTGTCCCCGACACACCGGATCACACAAAGTGTTCCAATCCTGGCACAGCTCTCTGGCAGATTAGCTTGTCTCGAAACCTCGCTCTTAGTTAAAATTCTCTCTCTCTCTCTCTCTCTCTCTCTCTCTCTGCCTTTCCATGCCGAACAACTTCAGTTCTCTGTATTACCACAAGGTGGGGCCACTGCAAAAATAAAGCCATCTGTTGTCTGATCCTGTCATTCCCATTCCTATCCTCTCTTCACACTTGGGCGGGAAGACCATGTTTATTTTAACACAGCCTTAAATGCACTGAACAAAAATTAAACCAGTGAGCACAATGATACATTTTGATTGTTTTTGTAAACTGAGTAAATGTGTCTACAAAAAGCTTTTGTCTTTACACTCTCTTAATTTTAACCCCTGCCAAGTACTAAACAGCCCGTTTATTGTGACAAAGGCAGACCAAGTTTATGGGTTTACCCATACTTTCTCAGTTATTCAAGTTTTATAACATAAAGGAGGTAATTGTCTTAAAAAAAGTTTGTCACAACATGTTTGCGATTAGCTAATCAATGCAGTTAATACTCCCTTATTCTAACAATCACAATTTAATAATCCCCAATCTGATTGTAGTGAATTTTCATGGCATGTGCTATGAAATATTGAAGTAAATCACCTAATGATTGTATGTACTGGAATATGGCATTTCATTAAATGTGAAGATATTACACAAATTTAGAATGCAAACCTCATTTCAAAAACCACTTAAGCATAATAATGGGCTAAATTGGGTTTTAGTCTCTACAGTGAACTTAAATGGAGCTCGAATTAAATAATTGACACTTTGACCGTCATGAAGAATAGCAACACTTGCAGATGTATTGCGTTTCAGAAATTTAAAATGGCATCTGTGTCTTGGCTGTATTGCACTGGGTCAAATGTCTGGAATGAATACCAAGGTCTTCCAGAAAAACTGCGGATGTCACCGGGGTCAAGAAAAAACCTCCAGTGAGCGAGGCTCTTTTTAATGGACTTTTCCACACAGGTGTCGCCACGGTAGCCACTTCACCTGCCGCCTCTCAGTAGACATAGTGGCTATTAGTATTTTATACACACAGGGGCAATAGCGGAGACCTAGCAGATGTTTTAATGTTCAGAGAAGTGTTATCATAGGAATAGAGAGGGCTTGTGGAACACAGACCGGAGAGTGCTTTCCTGTGTTCCTAACACAGCACAGATTCACTGGAGGGCAAAGCTTTCTTAACATACATCATGTTCTTAAGTATTAAAGGATGTCAGGTGAATCATATTTTAAGGATCATTTTCAACGCAAATGCATTTCATTAGGTTACACAGGTTTTTCAAATGAACTTGTGTGGTCAACAAGACAGGTTCTCCCTCCCTGTAGATAATGGCGATATTTTGTCCACCAGCGCACTTTTAAACCTGTAGCTTAAGCAGGGGGTAATGGAGGGCCAAATGATAACATGGCTAAGAAACATGTTTGAAAACATTGTCAGCCTTCCATGCTGCAGCAAGGACATTAGACGTTTAGTGAAAAGACACAATATCAGGGATTAGAGCACGCCGTCAGTACTTACGCAGTGATGTCTTTATGTGATGGACTCTCGCAGAGAGAGTTGAAAAGGGGGCCGGAGGGGATTAGGGAAGTGCAGCTAATCAAGAACAAAACAGAAGTTGGATTAAAAACGTGAAGTGCTTCTGCTGTCTGTTGGAGCCCGCAGTGCTGTATCAGCACTAATCAAATTTTATGGTCCTCAGAAAAATGAGGGCTCTTTGCCAGACGCCTATCGATTTTAGGGAGAGATGCAGCCCAGGATCCTGCGCTAACAGGACATTCACTGTTTTGCCAAGAGATCAGAGCCCGTACATGAATAAATGAAGCCTACACGAACATTTTAAATGCCTACAAATGCCTGTAAATGTCTATT
Source organism: Hiodon tergisus (assembly GCA_025775045.1). NCBI lineage: Eukaryota > Metazoa > Chordata > Actinopteri > Hiodontiformes > Hiodontidae > Hiodon > Hiodon tergisus. The sequence goes on from JAOVYW010008992.1 coordinate 24,494, forward strand.
TAAATTGAGAACTGGGGTGAATTTAATGCTATTCAGAAGCAGAGACTTTGGAGAGAGAAATACACCAGAAACAAAACAGGGAGCTATAAACAGCGCTGTGTGTGCGCGGGCTGAGTCTTATAAGTTGCTTTGCCTGAAAACTTATGCCTGTCCAGAATTTGCCTTGCCCCACGGACGAATAGAGGCTACTCTTAATGATAGTTAACCTGTGTACGTAAACCATTCCTCGACAAGGGTGTCTTGTTGCTTGTCTCAGTGCAGTATTATCCATACGGACATCTATGCATTTCAGATATGGTACAAGGGGGAGTTCCACTGTCATTAGCACGGCGGCTTTATCAACACAGCCTTTTCTCCGGTGTCCCCCTGCGCATGTGTACTGTCGTTCTATCACTTCGTGCTGAAGGGAAATAGGTACTTTTGCCCCTGACTTGACCATGAGAACGTTAATGGATGTGATGTGTATCGATTCTCCGCAGGGGGACGGTTCGTTACGAGAATCCACAATTTTTTCCCTTTTTTTTCTTCCACAAATAGACTGGAAGCTTTTCTTGGAAACAGCGTAGCCGTTCCACTGCGTCATGGCAACGGTCGCCGGAACACTACTCGATATCCTTCAGTGCTTTGTCGCAGAGTTTTGTTTTATTTTTTATTCTAGGCAGATTCTTTTCGACCCTAGAAGGAAAAGCTCGGGTTCGTCTTGCCTGTAACTGTTAAAACCTGTTCCTCTACTCAGCCGACGGGGAACTGCCTGGCCGCATCTTCCGCAGAACGGAGGGTTGCGCAACCTCTATACCCTCCAGCAAATCATTTAAGATTAATTGCTTCGGATGTGTAAATCGGGAAAGTGTGAAACCGCAGGCTATGCGAGCTGCTCTGAATGACAATGTCTGCAAATACGTGATATATTTTAAAAAATTAAGATCTGCGCAATCATCTTGGGAGGGCACCGCCCTAATTTAGCTGCTGAATACAACCCGTGTTTTCTGGTTGGTGACATTGTAAAAGTGATGGATTGGAAAATGCGTGACTCACCTCTAACTACAACACCAGGTGTCATTTTCCTGCCCATATCTAAAGATAGACCATGATCGGTGTGACTCATATTAGGTGACTTTTACAGCTGCCTAACAGTGAAGCAGAACCACTGTTGAATATTCAGGACACTTTAAGTTTATTTAGTGGTGAAATAACGAGGATGGACGCGTTTTCACTTTTCAATAATGAATGTCAGACCTGTGGATTCTCTACACTGTTTTTCCTCTTTCCTACTACCGAGTTATTGTTGGGAAAGAGGACTAGTGGGAAAAAGACACATCCCCACATTTTCCCAGAAAATTTGAACTGAATGAAATTTCGAATTTCACTCCCTGTTTAACACCTGGATTAAATAGTGTTAATATCACCAGTATAAAAAGGCCTTCCCTCCCCATTTCTGCCTCAGCTATAACTGTACTGCTCACATGGAAAGGCACTAAAAGCACTTGCTGAGTTCTGTTGGCGCTTGCACACGAACTACGTTTATCATTATTAAAAGTAGAATTTGTGTGTGAGAATGAATTGTTTTCACTGGAAACCCTCTGCATCATGGGTCGGTGGTGGTAGCCCACTCATTCATCCTGTCTTCAGTGTAAGACTTCAGTGTTACCATAGCACCGTTAGCTATATTGTAACTGTCGCTATTTTTTTTAAGCTTGTTTTGTGACAGCTCGTTTAAATAAACTATCCTATTAAAAAAAAAAAAAAATTCAAAATCTGTCATCCCAATTTTCAGCGTTTGCACTGGAACAGCCCCCATTTGAGAGCATTATTCTCTTTAACGGAGAATAATCAGCTGATTGTTTGGGGACTGGACTTAACCAAAACTAGAATAATGTTTTTAATGTTTGGGCATATCTCCAATGTGACATATTTACGAGCTAGAAGAGATTAGTTATTTTAATTTAGTAGTTATAGTCCAGTAAAATTGTCCTGGGTATGGCATCCAGTAAAATTGTCCTGGGTATGGCGTCCAGTAAAATTGTCCTGGGTATGGCATCCAGTAAAATTGTCCTGGGTATGGCGTCCAGTAAAATTGTCCTGGGTATGGCGTCCAGTAAAATTGTCCTGGGTATGGCGTCCAGTAAAATTGTCCTGGGTAT
>JAOVYW010008992.1:26734-40872 GCA_025775045.1 Hiodon tergisus
GGCATCCAGTCATAGGACTGGAGAGGGGGTAACACATCAAGATTACCAATGTTGCTATTATCCCTAACATTTAATAAAGATATTATGTATACTGTGGTCTGCAATTTAATTTATGCTTTTGATGTTGACCCTCAAAGATACCCCTGGCATTAGCGTCAGAGCACCTTGAAGGTTAAACTTGACTAATGGTCACCCCATTAGTAGTGTGCGTGCGTGCGTGCGTGCGTGCGTGCGTGTGTGTAAAGACCCAGCGTATGGGAGTGATCGTTGCCATGGGGAATACTGTGCATCCGTGTGGAGTAACCCCAGGACATGGACCATTCTCCACAGCACGTAATGAACTCAGATTGCACGTTGGGTAGAGACGTGGTACAATCTGCTGGCCTGCAAATGGAAACAGAAAGATTAACCTGCAACTGAGAGCTAAAAATTAAGGACTGACAATAAAAAACAACAACTCTGACAGATTTCTTTTTAAATCTTTTAAAATATGAAATATCAAATTATTAAGTTCAAAACTAGAGAAAACATTTTGAATACTGAACTGAATAGAGTTGAGTATCACCAATCGTACATCAGCACGCCCATGAGCACTGATTTGGTTCTTCAGAGTCTTGCTTCGGAGAGAACAGGGAAAAAAAGCCAGAAGTTGGTTCTTTGATTTTTTTTATGGCATGAAGGGTAATAACTATTTTTAAAAATAAATAAATAAATAATTCTGAGAAGCTTTAAATAATAAAATCCAAATGCTGGAAAATAATTAACCATTTGTATTCCAGTCACATCCTGGCATTATTTGCAGAAATCAATTAGTAACATGATTGCATTGCTAACAAATTTAGCCAATGAAATTGCTTTATAATAGAGGACCTATGGAAATGTGTATTAAACCGAGTAATTTGTCGGCTCAAGTTTTCCCTGGATGATGAAGTCTAGGATCTGCGGAAAGTGGTGGCACAACAGCACTGATGAAGGACAGGAAGCTAAAGCTGGAGTAGTACTTTAGACTGATTGGAGACTCCAGGCTTAAAATTGGCTCATTACTTTTTCTTTTCTCTGTCTCCTCCCGCTTAAGTCTTCCTCTGTTTAGTAATTCAGTCAGCCTCAAAATTATCCAGCCATTTTGGGGAAAGTCTGGAAGCTATAAGCCATTTAATTTTCGTAACTTGCTGTCCTTTTAGACTAAATGTATTTTTCTTTTAATTTTCTTACGTAAACTTTTTTTTTTTAAAGTCCTCCTGCTTTAGTTAAGTTAACATCTGACCGAGCTCAAAGGGAACATAAGTGTCCCCTGATTTATTAAAATAAAAAAAACTGCGGGGACTTGCTGTAATATTGAGGCAGTCGGTATTCCCATTCATCCCGAAGGTGTTTGATGGAGTTGAGGTCAGGGCACTGTGCAGGCCAATCACACCGATCTTAACACTTTGTGCACATGTGCATTGTTATACTGAAACAGGAAAGGACCCCAAAAACTGTTGCCACAAAGTTGGTTGCACAGAATCGTCCAGGCTGACATTGTGTGCTGTAGCGTTAAGATTTAACTTCTCTGGAACTAAGGGGCTTAGCCTGAACCACGAACCAAACTTTATAGTAGGCACATTCGGGCAGGCAGGGTTCTCCTGGCACCCGCCAAACCCAGATTTGTCCATCAGACTGCCAGATGGTGAAGCACAATTCACCCCTCCAGAGAACACGTTTCCACTGCTCCACTGGCTGCTAACCTTGAAGCTGGCACTATGGGGGGCATAGTCTACTACATTTCCTCCACCATGTCATGGAGGGGGTGGGAGGCATTGTTCATAATGGCCCGCAGTTTGGACAGCATGGCTGTGTGCTTGATTTTGTACAACAACAACAGATGGACCTAAAATAGCTGAATCCACTCATTTGAAGGGGTGTCCACATACTTTTGGCCATGTGTTGAATATATACATATACATATACAAATATAAATATATGTATATATATATATAGGTGTCATTGTACAGTGTGGTAGATCCTACAATATGAAAATTGTAAAATATGGCACGTAAAATAACAAGTGGAAGGGACAAATTTGATGGAAGGTATAAGTTGGATTATTTTCTAAATTTCCTGGTTATAGGTGGAGTGGGTTGTACATTTATAGTAGGTGAAGCTGGGAGAGTAGTTTCATATTTCATGCTGCAATTTCATAAATGCAAGAATCTGTAGAATTTCCAGGGGGGTCAAACAAATGGCAAATTTAAAATGCATAACATGAATATTTCAAGTTTCATTTTGGAAGCCTGTTTGAAAAAATGTGTCTTAGCCTCATGTAACGTAGCGCATTTGAACTGAAAATAATTGTGAAACTGAAATTCTGGAGGCATCTGAGGAGGTCACCCGGAAGGTCCAGGTAGACCAGATAATCAAAGCAAACTGTACAATTTACCGTGCAGATGGGAAAGACATGCCCAACTTGTCGGTAACTGCTATCACTGGCTGAAGAGGTCGATGACCTGCGCTCACACACACACACACACACACGCCTCTGTGAAAAGGAACGACCGAGCAGCAGAAAAGGGAAAAGCAGTGATAGACTATTCCTGCTCTTATGACCTGGTCTCGCTGGTTTCTGACTTCCAGTCCCTCAGCTGGGTTATATGCTCCTGTTGATACGTTTTTGTGTCACGGCAGCCACGCTGATTTCAGTTTTAACAACTTGATGCACACTCTGTTGATCGTTAATGCAAATGACCATTGATTCAGTGTCAAATGGAACTACAGTAAATATGTGGACAGAATGAGAATTTTACACACGAACGCGCACGCACACGCATCGCACGCACACACACACACACACACACACACACACACAGAGCTGTATTATTAGATTTAGAATGATATTACAAAATTGAGAGAATGCATGTGAGGAACTTGAAGGCCTATTAGATTTAATTTTAACCACTGAAAATCTACTTGAATTTCGACATTGTCAGGTTCTAGATCTTTCTTTTTTTCCTGTCATTGAGAGGATCCATGGCACGGCTGTCATCGTGAGGCCATTATATTGTTCTGTTATCTCTGTTTTCCCAACATGGGGCTTCCTTTGACCCATAATGTGTATGTTGCATGACGTGGTGAAGTTATAATACACCCATACATACATTTTAATCGTGTTCTGTCGGTAAAAAAAAACTTTATCTAGATGTCTGTTGAGCGATGACGCTGGAGTAAGGGTGGGCTAATGTTTACAGTCTGCAGTGCTGGGTGCGACATGACGAAGATCACATGGACAAGGGTTGCATGGTGTCTTGGGGTGGGTATTTGCAGATGTTTGGCAAGTTTTGATAGAGGAATACATGCAAACATAAAGCAATACTTTAGCAAAATGTTTGTGTGTGTTCTACAAATGCATAACACATGCAACACTCCATCATTGGCGAATACTCGGTGACAATTTCTCAGGGTGTGCAACGGTTGGGTGGTCTTCGGTTCTGGAATTCTGTTCTACTTATTGCCGGAATACAAGTACACAGTTACTTAAAATTGAGTATGGTATTTAACAACAGTGGAGAATGCAAAGTGAGGCAAATTACAGAAGTGTGTGTGTATCAGCGAGATGTTTGGGTTATGAAGCTGGGATAGGAAGCTACAGGGCGTCTACAGGGTGAGAATTGAGAGAGTTGGAGGAGCTGGTGAGTTGGAGAAGTTGGAGGAGCTGGGAGAGTTGGGAGAGTTGGACGAGTTGGGAGAGTTGGAGATGTTGGGAGAGTTGGTGGAGAGTTGGGAGAGCTGGGAGAGCTGGGAGAGTTGGTAGAGCTGGAGGAGTTGGGGGAGCTGGGAGAGTTTCTGGCGAGTTGGGAGAGCTGGGAGAGTTGGGGGAGTTGGTAGAGTTGGGGGAGAGTTGGAGGAGCTGGGAGAGCTGGGAGAGTTGGTAGAGCTGGAGGAGTTGGGGGAGCTGGGAGAGTTGGGCGAGTTGGGAGAGCTGGGAGAGTTGGGAGAGTTGGTAGAGTTGGGGGAGAGTTGGAGGAGCTGGGAGAGCTGGTAGAGTTGGGGGAGCTGGAGGAGTTGGGGGAGCTGGGAGAGTTGCTGGGCTGGGAGAGTTGGAGGAGTTGGGAGAGTTGGAAAGCTGGAGGAGCTGGGAGAGTTGCCATCCTCATCACCTTTTTTGGCTTTCTAGGGCAGCGGCGAGATTGACACACAAGTAAACAGGTTTTTATCAACGTAGCGCCTTGCAGCCATGTTCAGGCACACTGTACAACCAAGCACGACATGAACTGTGTGATGTAACTCGAAGGACAGATGCAGGGCCCGTTCCTCACACCTCTCCGCTCCTAAATGACACGACAGACGTGGCTGCAGTGGTGCTAAAGTCTTCGACAGTTGGATTTCCAGCTCATTAGGAAATAAGCTCAAGTCTCAAGATGAACAAATGCAAACCCAGCAAACAATCCCACCAGCGATATTTATTTCTGCTCTTATCTAGTCTGCGAGAGGCAACACAATCTGCTGCGTGCCACCCCTGCACCATGGATCTGGTGATCTGATTTTGCATTTTTTCATTTCTTAAATGTAAAGATTTTCACACCATTTCAGAATATGCATTTTATTTTCCCTGTAGTGTTTCCTACATCCTTCACCCATCAATTTCCTCTGTGATATATCTACAATACACTTTTTGCACCGATACTCTTGGAACTTGATGTAGGAGGCAGGAGGCGACTGATTAGCTAACCTGGGCAGGGATACGCTCCATTGACAAAACTCACAACCTACACGGGAGCTCCATGCCCCCCAGCCATCAAGCTAGCATGCTAAGCAAAAAAATCCCCATTGTTGTGAAGCGCAAAGAGGTTGTGTTAAAAGAGGTTGTGACACCCCCCCGGCCATCTACAGCCATCTCAGAAGTGTTTCCTGTATTTGTGGAACAGAGGTTCATCCGTGAAAGAGGACCCAGACAATTAAGGCAAAAGCTGGGATTTTAGGGGTCAACGCCATTCATGCTATCCGCCCGGACTCCCTTTTCTTTCCTTGCACAACATGAGGGAATTTGTGTTACAAGCAAAAAGTGTTCACCGCTCAACCATGTGGAACAAAAGCAAATTGCAGCTCCTCTATGTTTTCCCGGTACTAATTATTTAGACCAATTTAATTTAAGTGACTGACAACTTGGAACAACAAAGTGTATTAGAGCCCTGAAAAACAATTCCTGCCTGCCCTGGGTACTAAAGCACATTAGCTGAAATTAAGAAAAGATGCTGGGGTTGCTGTACAAAGTAATACAGACGTGCATTCACAGGGCAGTCTTCGATCGAGGACATATCGGTGTGACTTGGCTGTGAGAGTAACGGGCGTTTCCTGGTGAAAACTAAGTTTAGCCGTTTACACCCCCTTTTCCCAGATTGCTTATAACTCAACTGCAACTACAGGTGTATGCAATGTGTTGACTGTCTTGCATGAAGGTGTTCTGTCATCTACAGGAAATGATCTTTGCTGCAGGGCTGTCTCTTCACTTCACGCTGCATCCGGATAGGGGGACCTGGATACAGGAAGCAAAAAGGTCCCTGGCCAAACCACATGCCAACATGTGATTTCCTTTCAGACACCTTTACTACTCATTGCATTCATTTTCGCTGGAACAATTCATTCTAGCAGCCCTTGCTCAAAAAAGAACAACAGCATTGTTCATCCCAGGATTTGAACCTACAGACTACTGGGCCAGTGCCATAACCCCTTTGTCTCCCCACAAATTCTCCCCTGCACATTATTATTATTATTATTTCTTTTTTTTTTAAAGTGTCCTAGACAGCAGCTGCAAGCTGAGCGTCCGAAGGAGCAGTGGCCTAGTTCGAGCTGTAGGCGGGAAGTGCTGACGGCTCCTGTCATAACAGCCCACAGTGTTAAGCCACTCCACGAGCAGTTAGTGCAGTCAGGACAAGGCCCGTCCAAGCATCCAGCTTCTGTACTGTTCGGCTGTGGTCCGCTGTGCAATTTCCTACTGGCTGCACAGATGTCTTTCCTGAAGCTGAAAACCTGCACGACTGCTGTCAGCACTACTCATTTCTCAGTTTGGGATGGACATGCTACCTGTCAGCTCCAGACTGGTACTTAAGTCACAGCTTTGACGTCTCACAGGCAACTCCCCAGCAAAGCCCAAGGCTGAGGCACACTTCCTCCGAAGGTAAAAGGGTGCATCTTTCCAGTGTCCAGTGAGATCTGTGTCTCCAGGACACGGTTTATGGTTAACCGTACCGGTGTGGCTGCGCGTCTTCCAACAATTTCATGACCGGAAAAGATTTTTTAGTCTTTAATTTAGCCACTGTTTTAGGCTGGTCGCTGCAGTATAGTACTGTGCTAAATCCTCTCAATCTGTACTATGCCAATAAGGAATTAGACTTCTGAGGAATGTGTAAGTGAGATTAACATTTCTTCTAACCCCAACTCAGCTGACTCAGCAACTCATCAAACTATTTTCAAGGTACAAGGGAAATCATTTGGGAGGCTAACGTGCTTACAAAGTTTTACCACTTATTTTTAACAAAACCTTTGCAAGATTACAACCATAATAATTTGAACCTTTGGACCTGGGATTTGAACCTAGTTTCGACCTGAAACCTTTTCGTTTCGATCCCCAGGACCGAAACAAAAGTGTCATTACCTCTGCAAATATATATATATATATAAAGCTTAGGCGTCCCAACCCTGGGCATCATTCGACATTGTACTATTGGATAACCTGCTGTGCTACCTACTGTAAGTCCACCACTCACACGCTGCATTGCATGCTGGGTCATAACGCCACTGTTTTCCCTGTCATGGAGGGTACCACACAGCACTCTCAGACCAGCGCGTTTCTCTGTTCTGCCAAGAGGTTTACGTGCAGCAGCACCACCTCCCGCTGGGGAAGGGAGGGGGGAAAAGGACGCCGAGGACCTGAGTTGCTTTCTATTAGTGCGACAGAAAAGGTTTGTCTGACCCTGACAGGTCTTCCATTGGGACCAGGTTCTCTGGTATAAAAGGCTAACAATACTTTTTTTTTAAATCTCGGTTCCTATTTTCCTCTTCCAGGGGTATGTTCGTGAAGGGTGATACATTTATCAAAGTACAAGTGTACTGGAAGAACTGCAATTTGGAACTGCACACCCATAAATAGTAGCGAAACAAGGTGAATCGTTTGGCAGAGTACACCGCCAGGTCTCCCCAAATTACGGCTTATTCATCTTTCAATGTGCACTTTTCAGTATGCTATGACTCTGCCCCATAATCTCGTGCTTTTTCCTTGCAGGTAGGGAGAAGGGTGTCGAAGCATAAGTGAGCTCTGGTTTGATGGTGTTAGCTGTTTGCACTGATATGGAAAGTAGAAACATACAATAAATTATTTTTTTTAAATAATGGCAAAATATTTGCAAACATTTACTTGAGGGAATCCAGCCGGTAAAATGGCTTACCATGTCAGTGAAAGGTCAGTGTCTCAGTTTATTGCCATAATTGGGAGATCTTCTTTGGAGAAAAGGCCTTCCGCACACTCTCGCCCTGTCACAATTACACCCCATCTCACTCTTTGCTTGCTCTCTCTGTGACAGAGCCATTCCTCATGACTCCAAACGGTGCCTTGAAGTCAAGGCAAGCCTCAGAAGACATATTGAGCAAAACGGATCCTTAACCAAACTCTGTTCAGCAGGCTTCATTTTGACTCAAAAGGACAGAATTTCACTTAAAAAAATGTTTTTAAATAAAAACTTTAAAAAAATAAGAGAATAATAAGAGTCCAATTGTCTGGTTTATCATCACGGTTTGGTATCCTAACCTGTGATTGGCTGTGTGTGTAAAGCAGGAGCCCTGATTCTGCAACTCGACAGATAGTTTACGCCTTTCCAGACCGGTACCGGCAACAACATGCGTCTCCTGGAAAAGACCAAGGGAATAAATCTGGGGTGTAGTGGGCCTGTGTTCCATTTAGAGTGATTTCCTCTCTCGCGCGGCTAATTTATACCTGGGGGGGTGGGGGTGTCATGCTGGTGTCATTTCTGTCCTTGAGTCCATGCAAAGTGACTTCCCAAATGAATTTAACAGGCACAACAATTTACAGCCACTGCACATGCAGAACTTGACTGGTTTCACGCTGATGCGACTGCAAAGTGAAGCTAGTTTTATAGCAAAATAAAATTCCCCATACTTTTTGTACACATGCCTCAACAAGGCTAAACACAACAGCAGGTAGACATAAGATAAAAAATAAAATCCACAGAGAAATAGCAATGCACACAGTTTCTGTAATTTATATTTATATATTCAAATTATAATCGTGGAAACCAGTCTTAATCAGTCCATGACACACAATTCACAAGCTTATATACGTCTGTTAATCACGACAATGGCTTATTCATGCATCAATAAATAAAGACACCAAAAAATAAACAATAGATGTTATCAAATAGATAATTCAATTTAGTAATTAATGTGATTAAACGCATTGTAATGCATTTGTTCTTGAAATGCTCGATTTTAATGCAAACATTACCTATTGAGACTAAGCATTTGGATGCTAGGTAAGATGTAGCCCACGTTGTGTTTAACTTTGATGTAGATTTTCAGCCCAATAAACTCTCTAGAATATTCAGCAGCTGGTAAAAGGAATGTCACCAGGCACACTTTTAATTGAACATTATCCAGGGACGTTCTGTAAGAATTTGTTCACAATTGTTGTATTATATGTACTTACTGCGTGTTCCCTTCCTTGTTCAAAAGCCGTATGTTTATATGTATTCGGTCCAAAAGGAAAAGTAATAACTTTGCAGATTAAAAATATGCGTAGTTTCACATGTGAACAATGTGAATAAGTATTTTAAAAGAATTGTTTGAAGAACACTTCAAAGCTGCCAGTGCCTGAGGTACAACAAATGCATAATTCCCCTCATTTATTCCTTGGTGATTTTATTTAGGAAAAATGGGACCTTGCTTTACATTAAGAGCCACACCGTCATCATTATGGCAAAAGTGAGTATACTGGAATTGGAAATTAGCATATTCAGAGTTTAGCAGAAGCCCGGCACAAGATCAGTCATGTGAATCATGTACAAATTAATGAAGTGTACAATCACTTTGAATAGCTCAGGACGCAGTCTGTGTTCATGTCTGTCTAACTGTCTCTCTGTGTGTGTGTGTGTGTGTGTGTGTCTGTCTCTGTGTGTGTCTGTCTGTCTGACTATGTGTGTGTGTGTGAGTGTGTCTGTCTCTGTCTGTGTGTCTCTCTCTGTCTGTGTGTCTGTCTGACTGTGTGTTTGTGTGTGTGTGTGTGTGTTTCTGACTGTCTGTGTCTGTCTGTCTGTCTGTCTGTGTGTCTGTGGGTGTGTGGGTGGAGACATAATCGACTGGGGACCGTATAGCACTGTCCTCAAACGAATGCCTGACCATTTCTCAGAGAGTGTAAAGACCAAGTTAGCATGCGGTGGCGAGGCTAGAGTCACCAGTGACTTTGTGCCGAAGGCTAAGAGTCACTATTTAATCAGATCAGCTGGTGACGTGAGATAAAATAAAATCCCTGCAGAACACAAGTCTGTACCATTTATCCTGTACGATTGTATCTTGGGTGTAATGTAACAGCCCACCAGGTAATGAAGTGTACGGTTGTTTACGGAAGGCAATGATAAATACACTCGGTATGTTTAAATGAGTTTTCCATTAAGAATGCGCTTTGTCTGGGAAGGCACAGAAACATTGAATTTTATGTTTATTAAGACACAAGACACGTTTTCGTGCTCTTAGACGGCTTGATTATTTTATTTTATCTTATACAGTATCATTACTTTTTAAAATATATGTATATAAATATGACTTTTGAGGTTATTCTGTTAAATGTCAATGCCACCAATGCTTTGCATTAACCGTACAAGGACCATATATTTCACAGATCAAAACTTAATACAGGTTTAGCCCTGATTCTTACCTTATTAACATCAGAAACAGTGTGCACAGTTGTATGGAAAGCTCTTTGGAGTCCAACCAAATGGTGGTTAGAATTTAGCAGATATGCCTTAAAAGATTATTTTAAGAGTCGATGCCCTCTTATTCCTTCGACAGACTCCGCTAGTTGGGTGATATTTAAACCTCAAGTATTCAATGAATTTAGGATCAGTTTCTCAGTTTAGTTAGTGTAGAAAATTACACAAATTATGTTGACACACTGACATTTAGTTTTTTTTTTAATTTGAGGTGTTAAGAAAAGTTAACGAACCCATTCACTGTACGATTCATAAACTTTATGTTTTCCAATAAAACTCAGTTATCTGTATCCGTTTCTTCGAGCATATTCAGTGCCCATTATTAACTGATAGGACATGTTAGAGACAACAGACACCAAGGACAAGGACAAAAGCCTAGAAGGTTTAGAGAGAGAAAAGAAAATCACAGATTTTAATTTAGATAATATAAAAGTAATATTATGATACAGTGGTCTACAATCTAAATGATTTTCTGTGCCGGTTTATTTGAGGGAAATAATCGTTGCCTGTGCTCAAAGTGTATCGTAATTATTTAGTTTTCACAGAGATAGGCTTTAAACACTGTGTGAACAGAACTTGGGCAGTAGGCATTTTGGTTTTACTCCTTTCACGTCATCTTCCGTTTGAGGTTAATGTTCAATGTGCGAGAGTAGATTCGTTTGAAATTCAAGCTCATGTCATTTTCCCATATGACACAATCCCATTAGGCCAGTTCTAAATGATGTAATGTCTGAATAAGAATGATAGCCATCCTTATAATAAAGATACGGTGTAACGGAGAGAGAGCGGAGATGGTGAGACTATGCTCCCCACGGTATCGAACCAGTCACAAGTGTCTCCTAGCTGCCACACCCCTCCCAGCTCACACCTGCACAAATGAGACACTTGGCTGCCGTGTGGACTCAATTAGGGCGCTTGCCATTCCTCCGTCGGTAACGATTAGCAAGACAGAGCGGATTGGAGTGCCGGGCCAGGGGGATGGGTAAGGAACATCTCTCGAACCCTCTGTGTCCCCTGGTTACCTGTAAATTATCTTCTTCTTGACAGAGCAGAATCATGAGCACTCAAACCGTCTTGCCTTCACGACAGGCACTGCACACAATTAGGATCTGCAAATTATCAAGTTAATGATTTTTCAGTTGATTTCCCATACATAGTGATAATAATTTTTGAATAATTTAAATTGTTCAAATGTATTTATTTTATTTTATATTTATTTATTTTTCTTCCATTCCAGCCAAAGAATGACTGAGGACATTCAATCTGCATTTGTACTCTCTGTTGTTCTGCAGGTTTATTGTGAGTAGTTCTACCGTCCGATCAGTCGTTGGCTTTTGTTTGAGGAGGATAACATCAGATCATGCAATAAAGCACACAATAAGCTCCTCAAATAACGGAATTGATGCAGTTACTTTGACTGGATATTCAGTCACAGTCTGATAAGCGAGGGTCTCTCTGAACTCTAACGGGACGATAAAAGTCAATAAATAAAGTCGTCCGTAGAATCTTCGATATTTGCATTTAAATTCATAAGAGTGTCAAGGTTAATGTTTTGTTAAACATTTAAAGGGTATACATCAAAACCTGAAAAGGACACATCGTTTTGTAAAAGTAATTTTAGGCCAGATCCGTAGAACCATGCGATTTTCAAAAATACAGGACATCCACAAGTTGCCTTGAACCAGTGTTCATTGCTTATTTTCAGACCACCACGTATGATCAGAAAACACAGTTGTAACTAATAACAACAACAGTGATAATGATATGGGCAGAAAAACACAGTGCAAGTAAAAAAAACCCCACCAGAAAACAAAGAATAAATAAACCTTTTAGAGGGATGAGATGAATCCTCCTTTGGGTGAACGTCATAGGAGTGTCCTTAGGACTTCTGTTACCCACAGATGGCCGTTCAGCTCATCAAGCTAGTTTATCCATTGCCCTGTTGTATGTCACATGCTTTAAATCCACAGGTACATGTTACATTCTAGTCCGTTCTGGTTTATCTCATCATTTCCCTACTACTAACCTACATCTTTTACACATTATGACTGGTTGCTGTTTTACTGTCCATTTTAGTGACTTTTGATCCAGATGTATAAGTGCGTGACATAGGCACATTGATTTTAGCCATAGTAAAGGTTGTCCTGTAGCTGGTGTTGCCAACCCGATTCAACTCCCCGATTCAACTCCCCGACCCCTGTGTCTTTCTACCACAACTTACACAAGCCGCACTGCTGATGCCAGGAATCTCTAGTCTTCACGACTTCCTTACAGACGAGAGCGATGATTAACTTGTTGAGCTGAGGACTGAAATTGCCAGCTCCCGGAACTGATCGTGGTCTTGTCTTCATCTCCAGGGAGTGGCATCACTGTTGTAGCATGCTCGTTCACAACGACCCCCACTACACTGGGATGCCTTGAATAGTGTCCCTTTTGTTTACAAATTAAATCAGTGTTTTTTTTCCATGCAATTTTTAAACTTATTTACATCTGCATTCAATGGAAAACATTAGGTGCTGTGTATGACGTCCACAAAAGAAAGGTTGTGTCCTTCTTGTGCAAGACCGCAGATATTGCGACATTTAAGGACCTAGTCATTCAGCACAATCCCGGTTATACACAAATAAAAAGTTAGAGTGTAACAGCAGAGCCAAAACGATCCAACAGAAGTCTAAAAGTCTTTGGTCCGTAAGTATACGTCGAATCGGACAACCAGCCAATATGTTTATATGCTTGTTTTCAAAGCTGAGAACATCACGTCTAAATGGGCTCACTCAGATCTGTTCTCTCCCAGCTATCCTGTCCCAGGGTGCATTGTGCTAAGGAGATTGTATTCTGTCGTATCGAGTGTTTTGTACGCTACCTCCTGGCACCGCGGCACAACGCTAGCAATTCATTTGGAATGCAGGCCCTAAACGAGAAAAGAGAGACCCTTTTGTAGATGCTATCGATTCCTGCAGGATGACCCAATTTCACTTTAAAAGATCAAGCCGCTGGAACACAGCCCATCAGATGGAAGCAACTGTCTGTGACCATCTCAGCGTAATTACACCGTTGAGAAAGGGAAGAAAGAAAGAAAGAAAGACCTTCACCCTCCTCGACAAATTATAATGACACACTCACCGTATACAATCTGATGCCTAATATTAGAGGGGGCTGTGTCAGGGAGTAGTGTGGGGTGGGGGGAGGGGACGCACCAGTGGGTGTAGGTGCCCCTGTGTTCCATCTGTCCTCCTCTTCCCACTTCCTGAGCACGTGGTCTTACAGTTTTTGTAATCAGAAATGCAAAACCATTCCACCCGAGAACTCTATTTATTTTGCTTCTAATGGGGCGGGCGTCGCGTTGGCTACATCTTAGCAGTTGTGCTTCGTTTGGACCTGTTTATGGCTCCCCCTCTGGGGTTCCATCCATCAGGTTGCCAGTGCCCAAACGCATCTCCGCTGCCAGCTGCAATATTCTGCAGTCGAGGATGGGAGCAGCTGACAGCACTGGACTCCCCGGGAAATTGCTTCGGCTGTGAGCAGAATCACAAGCGTCACATCTCCGAGCCGCCTCTCCTTCTCTCTCACTTCTCCTCCTCCTCCTTTCTCGCCCGATGGCCGCTGGCCACAATGGGAAATAGATATGGGTGGACAGTGTGGAGGGGAGACAATGATGGAGGGGGAGGAGCTAAGGAGAGGGAGGAGCCTCCGCTGTGCTTGCTGGACACTGAGGCATCTGGGTGGTTCTGTGAGAAGATCAATTACAGCCGCAGGTGGACAGCTCGTCTGGGACCGGTCACAGAACCACCATAAAGTTTTGGTACTTATGGACCTGGAAACCAGAGGCTAGAAAAATTCATGCCTTTAAAACTATAGCTTAAATGACGGTAAATTCTGTTCTGTTACAAATGATCCATTCATATTTCTCTGTTCTGCCTTGTCCACGTGTCATTCAACCCTCACCACCAACATGGATAGGGTTAATGAATGAGGCAGGCTTTCTGGAGAGGTGAAGATGTGCTTTTGTGAGGTAGCCATCTTCAGAATTGTTTAGGTTGATTGTGTGTAGCTGAACGTGATTGCGGTGCTCTGTCTAATCAGGTGCTTTTAAGCTTGGACAGTGGCATGGAATCACACACACTGCAGTTGCTCATCATGTTTTATGTATAATGGGGGGGGGGGGGGGGG
>JAOVYW010009012.1:10202-25285 GCA_025775045.1 Hiodon tergisus
TGACTTTCGGGTGTAGAGATGAATATCCGGAGTAGAGGTGACTGTTGGAGGCAGAGATGAATGTCGGGAGTAGAGATGAATGTCGGAGTAGAGATGACTTTCGGGTGTAGAGATGAATATCCGGAGTAGAGGTGACTGTTGGAAGTAGAGATGAATGTCGGAGATGAATGTCGGGAGTAGAGATGAAAGCCAGGTTTCCTTTCATGACACTTGTAGAAACATGGGTCGGTCCCCAGGCCATGGAGATCCTCTTTGTAATATAAACACTGCCTTCCTCTTGCTGCTACTCTTCTCTATGTGTTGTATGTATCCAGGTGGAAAAACAACGCTTTATGTAACACATTTATAGAAAAACTCAGAGTCGATTACAAAAAGAATAACATCCAAGATATTCAGATCAATGCATTCTTCTGAATCCATAGCGATGAAGTCACAAATCCCTCTTTGTGTGAGACAAAGACTGGTTAAATTAGGCTATTAAGATTAGAATTAGCCTTGAATAAAAACATACCAGAAACATACTTTATATTAATATAACTGACAGGTAAAATATGTTTCCGGTATGTTTTTATTAAGGTCCTTCATGTGCATGTGTGACATTAGATTACACATTTGTATAACTATTGTACCTGTTGTAGAAATAATTACAGAAAAATAATCTTAATCATAGTAATCACAGATTCTTGCAGATTAACATGACTGTTAGCATTAACAAACAGGGTTTTAAATGTTTAAATGTTTCTCTTTGTGCCACATAGCTCTGCAGATAAAGGGAATATCATAATGGTCCTGACACATTTGAATTCCGATGTGGTTTTTCAGAAATTGAAGGAACCACCACAGGCTCCTTCTTGTGAGAAGAGATTTGATGTTAACATATGATTTGTATTGCCTTTGATTTGTGAATCACTGGCAATAAAAGACCTACTTTAAATCTTCTGTATTGGGTTTTTGGTCCAGCCGTGGGGGAGATTTATAAAGTCTGCCTTTGAGTATTATTGATTGTGTTATTCTGAGAGTGAATCAAAGCAGTTAAATAGGGCTTTTGGAGGATTTGAAGGTCATATTCTGAAGTAAGGGCTGAAATACAGATCTTTTCTCTTCCTCATACCTTCCTCATACTTTCTTTCTGCCAGGCTCATCCCCTGTATGCAGGAGGCCAGACACCACCTCGGCTAAGGGAGTCTGCAGGAAAATTGGTACTGATGCTAGGTTTCTGGTTTTAACATTTCCCAAAGTCTGTGACAATACCGTTTCTCAAAGTCTGTGACAATACCGTGCTACAGTTGTGTGCAATGTCAACAGTCTAATTATAGAAGCTGTAAACGGAGAAAGTAGTTTAAGTAGTTTTTTGTACCTTAAAGCTCCTTTTTTCTATTCTTAATGAAAGAGGTAGTTTTTTTTCCTACTGCAGTCTTGGTTTTGGTTTTTACAATATTAATAAGGAGTGTATTAATGTATGATCATCAGAGAATTTGGCAGAATTCTCGCTAGTTTTTTTTCTTTTCCTTTTTCTCACTAGTGGCAAAAACCCATGGACATGTTTGCAGGTGTCCCAGGGGACATTCCTGTGGCTTTAAAGACAGAACCCATACTGTGAAATCGGAATGGCTGACACCTCCCACCTACAATGCTTTGTCTTATGTACAGACAGATTTCATTCTTAGATCACACTATTTTATACTACATTTTATATAGCTAAAATTAACGCAGACAGTATCTGTTGTATGAGAACCATACAACCATACATGGCTCCATTCTGCAGGTATAAACACATATGGGAGCATGAGAAATAAGCATTTATTTGTTTTTGCAGGATGAAATTGAAATGCATGGTAAGGTAATAAGATTTTTAATTAAATTTATTTTTAATTTTGAGAGGTCCTACTTGCTATAAGTAATCTCTTGTGTCCGTTTAGTAATTTAAACTCTCACCCTGAAGTGAAGCTTTGAATAACACACACTATTTTAGAAAATCTTTTTAGGAATATTTTAGGAAATCGCATGGTCTCAATAGTGAAAATTGTTCACCATTACATGCTTTTATGCATGTACAATCTCAATAAATAATTTTTCATATACATCCGTCATATAAAAAAACCCAAAAAGATGTTGAACCAATTAAAATAGATAGAGAATTTAAGATCATGGGAGTGATTGCCACATTCTAATGATACTGTAAAATGAATGAGATGGATTTATTTATTGGAAATTTGCTCACGATGGCAAACTGTCAGAACTCGTTATAAAAATTAGTGTGTATTCCACAACAGGAACATTGTGTCCTAACTGAGTCGTCCAAATTTCCTTCTACTGAGTAAATAGCATGGTACGTCAAACAGTGTTGAATAAACAGCGGTGCACCACAAACGCTAGAAGTCAATGTTTGTGAAGTCAAA
This sequence comes from Hiodon tergisus, assembly GCA_025775045.1. Lineage (NCBI taxonomy): Eukaryota > Metazoa > Chordata > Actinopteri > Hiodontiformes > Hiodontidae > Hiodon > Hiodon tergisus. The sequence goes on from JAOVYW010009012.1 coordinate 12,602, forward strand.
GTTTTTGTAAATGAAAATCTAATTGTTGTTAATATAACAATCAATTTTACATCAATGCAACACTGGTGGGTAAAACTGGACCATAGATTGAAATGAGAGGTTCTTATCCCAGGTGACTTACATACCAGAGCATTTTAGACACAATCTATACAGCTGGATATTTACCACAGCAGTTCAAGAAAATCAGTTTTATGTTGTCATTCTCTGATAATGTCAGCCCATGTAAATAATTATCAACAGTGTTTGAAAAGCTAGGGAAGGTTGAGCCCCTTGCTGAGTTAGGTCAGGCCTGTTTTCATTTTAATAACATTGTTGCTCCTACACTATGTAATATTACATTTTTATTTTATTAGTTCTAAAAAAATACCGGCGCTATTCACTGTTATCCTTCAACACCACATGAAGAGAGCGGGACACCACGATTTGTTACCCTAGCTGTGTAAAGAACCAGGAACAGTTGCAACTTTTAATATTTCGGCCTTTCCTGGCATTTTCATTTACAGTGTAATATTTATATTAAAACGTAGTAATGTTGGGTGGTTTAAATCAAAGACCTGATATACTTCAGTGCTTTAAGTTCATGATCTGTCAAGTTCAAATCTGATGAATACCGAAGTATCATACCTGCACCAACAGAATGCTACCAATAGGGGGCAAAAAGAAAGAACAGATGGTGTAATACCCTCCAAATATACTCTGTTGAATGCTGAGTGGAGACTGAGAGTACGGAGCAGTTTTACATAGCCTGTATTTTTAAAAATATATTAAAAAAGAATGAATAATTGTCCAATTTAATATATAATGAATAAATGCTACAGCACAGTGATTGAAGCAGGACCATCGTGTGATGACAGATTTTCCATTTTATTGTCCATATCTTGTATGAACAAGACTTTCCAAGCTTCTGAATTTAAATGTTGAAAAGAAAATAGAGAGACTACATATACATACATTTTCTGTTTTTCTTTTCTTTTTTAAAATGCAATTTTTTTGGTTTTCTCTGGCATGGACCCATATTATATAATGCTTTACTATGAGACTGGATGGGCACTGTTTCTACTGTTACACTTTTGTCAGACTAAAGAATGACATGCCTAAATCTATATCTGAAAGCTCTGTCATAAAGGCAGGTGGTAAAATCTTTGTGTTATTTAAGAGTCTATGCTGATTGTCTTCTTGAATGGGAAAACTCCTGGTCACCATAACAACGGGCCTTACACCCAGAGGACATGTTTCACCTGTGGGGTTTCCATATATAATGTTTACATTTGGGTCACCCAGCAAAGGGGGAAAAGAGAGATTTCCAACAATCAGACAGAATCTTTAAACATTTCAGTGTAAAAAAGTGTCTAAAGGGAAAAACAAAAACCTCAATACAATCTGCCCTGATCTGGTTAAGAAAAGAATAAGCCTCTGGAATTCGGTAGAGCCAATTGTGTAGGCTCACACTGGGTTACCTTAATCTTTGCTAACTAGTAATCCTTCATTTAAATTCACCAAACCCTACAAAGAAATAGCTTGAGGATTGACTAAAACTCTTTGAATGAAAGATGTTTTTTTTAAGGATAAATAAATAATAAATAATAATGTAGTTTATATTTGTTCAGATTACAATGATTATATTAGGTATTGGTATAAAATACTTGTATTTTTTTGTGCTTTTAAAAGTGAACATTACAGGAAATAATGAAGGTTTTTTATTTGCAAAAAGAATAACCTCTTTTTAAGAAACATTAACAAACAATGAAAACACAAGCGAATCCTAATGGGAATTAGTTTGCCATCAGATTAAATTAAGAATCTACAGGTAGCAACAGCTTTGACAGTCCCTTCTGTGTAGAGATTTTGTTCCCGACTTCCCGTGTTGTTACCAAGCAACTCTTAATACAGTGCAGTGTAGAAGATGAATGGTCCAGCTAGAACACAGACTGAGAACTGTGCCGCCTGAAATGGTACCGCTTAGCTCCACCAAATGTTACACCAAAACATCTTTTTAAAATAAGAAAATAATATAACAAAAATAATATAACCAAAACAGCCTTTGCTCTAAATCTGGGTCTCCCTGAAACAGCTGCCATTGTACTGACAGAAAACACTTTTTGGGATTGTGGACCTAATTAAGCTGACATTCGTTGTTCTGTCGACTGCCTATAAAGGTCATTTTTGGCCATAGTTAGAAACGTAATGACCAGTTAAGCATAAGGCTACTGTATTGCTAGACTCTACTTACAACGCAGTGGTTCTCGATTCCAGGTACCCCATTATTGTGGATTTGGGTCCCAACCAACCTCTTCCATTGAGCTATTAACTCAATGTCAGACTCACTTGTGGTTTCAGTTAATACATAGCATGTCATATGAGTAATTTGAGATGGAAATGTAGGCTGTTTCTACAAGTGTGCCTATTGTAGTAAAACCACAAACAATTACGTATCAAAATTCAAGTTAATTGTGATCAATCAGTGGTTGAATGCATGATATTTTCTATGGTAAAGGGATCTAATATTTTGCTATAACAAAAAAACCTATAACTGTACATTTCTGTTGCAATAGGCCTCTTATTGTGTGCTGACAAGTTTAAGGCTGTTAAATAGTTTATTTTGTTGAATTTCAGCTGTTCTTCAGACATGAGGAAGTGTCAAAACAGCCTAACAATGTGGCATGTATTGTTGTGGCTCTTAAAATAGTTTATCATTACATAAGTTCCACAATATATTCTGTCCAGTAGCTTTAAAAGGCATCCAAACACGATTCACAAGAACATGTGAAAACGTAACACGCTTTTGGTTTAATCTAGAGTTTGTTCCTGCCAGTTAAATTCATATTAGCAAATCAACAAATGATGTGCTAAAGTCGCGTTTAAGTGAAACACCAATATTCCCCGTTTCCATGGGTTTACAGTAAAGTACCCATACGCAGCAGAAAGCGGACGAGTTTATTTGCCCGACTTTGTAGTGCACTCGTTGCAGTAGGAGGATCCATGTGCACAGAATGACGTCGCTTGGCAAGACTCTGACTCTTAGCTGTTTATACCAGCCCTCTGTCGGAAATCTTGAAAATCACGAATATTATGTGCAGGGACAAAATGGAAAGCATTTTAAGAAGTTGTCTTAATCTTTGCGGTCACCTGTCGTGTTTAAGTAGTACTATCGTGCTGTAGATCAAGCCCTGCTAATGCAGAAATACGGAGGTGTCTAGCCTACTTCTGCGCTTCGAGCTGTCACTGCTGAAACTCTTGGATGCACGGGAAGGGCAGATAGCAGTCTGAACACTGGGTGAATTGGAAGACAAACATACAAATTGCTTTTTATTCTTACTTTCTTGGCTCATTGCCTCTTCGCAACACAGCCACCTGACAAAGTTGGATGTCGCAATTAAGGTAAGGATGCATAATGCAGACTGAGGTTACCATATAGTTAATTTCCCCCCGTAACTTTAGCATAAATAAAGTTTTATTAACGATCGGTTAAGGTGTATTTACTTAAATGGAAATGTTAACGATGCTCATTTGAGGTCAGAAAACAAAAGGGTAGTTTTAAATAGAGACTTGTAGACGTTTAGCTTAATAATAAGCGTGCCTACCGACGATATAGAACAGCACTATCGAAAAGATATGACAGTAAAAAAGTTTTATTCGCAATGTAAAACAGTTGGTCAAAAACCGATTCCTTAATTTAAACAGAGGATTAATTAGTTTCCCTGGCTACTTACACAACTTTAACATAGCCTATTTATTAGATAATCTGCAGTTTTGTCGCTGTGCACTGTTTCTATGTTCGTGCGCATGATACACAAAAAAAATCGACGTCCTTGTTTAAAAATCCCCGAAACGTTAATTAAGAGCCTGGGCTGTAGGTAACCAAACCTCATTCACGCTTACGACGTCCGACAACTTAGATTTTCCGCTCTCACCCTCCTGACATATTTTAATCTCACAGTTTAATACGGACAATTTCTGGACGTAGATGCAGTGTTATGTGTATGCATTTAGTATGACAATCTTAGCGATGTCTTAAGAGCCAATGTTAGATATTTCACAAGTTTCCCACTTTAAAATACGCGTCATTTCTATTTTAACCTACTTACAGAGATGCTAATAAAAGCCTGCAGGTAGGGGTAAGATAAGCTAATGGTTTGTCTGTTTTACAAATGTTTCCATAGACACAAACCTAGAGACAATAAGTTAAAAGTTAAAAGCAAACGTTATCTTATGCAAATATAAATTAAATGGTCTATGTAATTGTTTGTAAGTAGTTAAACCTTTTAATTAAGTCAATTAAATCACAGATAGGAAAAAATATATAAATGGCTGTAATATGTATGTCAAAAATGTAAGACTTTTTAGCACTATAATCGGGGGCTGACTTTTCACATGACATTTTTTTAACTTGCCTATTTTATCAGTGCCGTATAGCCTTAAGTATACAGCCGAAGAATTTTCTAGGTAATGTCGCAGCAATGTTGTTGCTCCAAGGCCTATAAACAATAGAATGACAGAATAATAGAACCAATCTGTGAGTAGGGTGATAATGTTTTTCAGAGAGTGTCTCTTTTTTAGCCAATGGCTGTGAGCGAGAGGTGGGTTAAGAAGACAGGTCTAGATAACCACGTGATCTATTTTAAAGCGACCCTGTCGTTTTAGCTGGGGGGGGTTTATATAATGACCGAATTACATTAACGATTGCAAATGTTGCGCATCTTATAATGCACACCTCCGAGTTGCCGTGTTATTACAGTTGACAAAAAAGTAAATACAAATTTTAATTAACAACGCACACGTAGCCGATCTCTCAAACTGTAGTTTCTTATATAAATCCTTACTTTTTGTAGTACTGATTTTCAAAGGCTCTGGCTCTCAGCCACGTTTAGTTATGAAATTCCGTCCATTGGCTATTACGGATCAAAAGATCAGGGCAAAAGCAGTAGCCACCCATTTTACAACTTTTTGACTTTTTGAAAACATATCACATACTTAACATAATCACAATAGTAACTGTGGCTTTTCCATGTCTTCCGGCCGACCGCTGCCAATAACCTCAGACATTCCGTTTCCCAAGAGCAAATTTTCACCTGCACCTCCGCCCCCACCCCCTTGCTGTCTAAATGTGGTAACTTAAATAAAGTTTGGGCGAATACGATACGGATAATATCATTCGTATCATTTATAGCGTATGTTTTTTATTTATTTGTAAGGGTCATATGAAGTCAATATTTTACATTGTTCTTGTAGCAGCTAAGAACGTGAAAATAATTTTTTATTAGTGACAGAATCGATTAGATAGAATCACTGGGTTTGATTACACCTTATTTGCAAGTATTTTGTTTTCTGTTTACGTTTATTGCAATCCATTGGCAGCCATGCAGCTGTATTGATAGTTCAGGTATGTATTCGAATAATTTTTTTGATTAACTTCCTGGCCTTGCTGCATCAGCATGTTAAATACAAAATAGTTAATGCAAGATATTTATTGTTATTATTAATATTATTATTATATTTATCAGATGTCTGTATGATCTAGCCATGGAGACAAAGAGGTACCAAGGATATTTCGATGGAGCAGACAATGAGAGCAGATGGGAACAAATCCCTAATGCAGTGGACTGCTGCTTAGGTGTAGAAGAAGAGCGTGAGACCAGCGGGGACAAACCGATGGACTTTCTAAACCCAACAGTCGGCTATGAAGAGAACGACAGGAAGAAGACTGAGCCGTCCCCGGTCTGTATCAGCCAGAGTCAGCAGAATTTTGCTTCCCCCACACTAAACAGGCCAGTCAACAATGTTAAGCTGGAAATGGACTCGAAGGAGCTTTCCAAAACTGTAGCGGAGTCGATGGGCTTGTATATGAACACAGCGAGAGAGGTGGATTACAGCTTCTCCCAGCCAGGTGCACAGAGAGGCAGGAAAGGCAGTCTTGAGAAATTGTCCCCCAGTTGTGGACACAACCCAGATGATAACCAGGGGAGTGGGAAACTAAAGCCTCTGGCCCCGTTAGTATCTGCGTCTTACTCTGCAATGTCCCATCCCTCTAACACCCCTACAGTCGAGTGCTCATCTAGAGTCCCACCAGGGTCATCAATCCATTGCAGTTCCCAAAACTCAAACAGCCCCGTCCCCAGTCCTGCTAGCAGCAATTTAGCACTGTCAACCACCAGTTCTGCTATCTTTGTAAATGCTTGCTCATCTCACAGTAGCCCTAAACACCAGGGATCTTCAGCAGTCAATCTTGCTCATGTACATCATCCCAGGATTTCTGCAGCTTGTAGCCCCACCAGTATAGGTAATGTAGGGTCCCCACTTGCAAGTCCACTCAACGTAATGCGATCCCCCATTTCTAGCCCCCAAACCACGAGCAGTGTGAAATCTCCGCTCTTGTGTAATGTTAATGTGAGGTCTTCTGTGTCAAGCCCTATCAGCATCAACAACAGCAACAACATGCATGCATCAATTTCTAGCCCAACAACGGTCAATACCGTGACCGGGTTAAGTCCTGCCAACTGCGCAGGGTTCTCTGTCCCAAGCCCTGAAAGTGGACCTGGTCCAGTGGAAAGTGAGACCCGCAGTCCGGAGAGAACACAGCAAGACTTCGAAGGTTTTGAATTCCCAAAGGTGGAAAGTGCAGAAGGTGAGCGAGGCAGCGTTGGCCTGGATCACATGGGCATAGTGAAATACATTAAAAAGGAGCCCAGCACTGACTTGAGGAGCATGTGCCTGGACGGTGGTAATATGCAAGTTCCAAGCTCTCCTTTCGCCATGGAAATAAAACGAGAAGCCAGCAAAGATGTGTCCTGTTTGAATCCTCACTACAGCGGGCGTCAGCACTCCGTAAATGTTTTTCCGGCATCAGAGACCACATATTTGTCATTGAGGGATAATATTGATGAGTTTAGCCTCTCTGGAATATTAGGACCACCTGTCCCTTCACTGAATCTGAACTATCAACCAGATGCTTTTACCGATGACATGTTGCCCAAGGGGATTAAACAGGAGCCTGAAGACGGGAGCTACTACCAAGAGAATAATAACACTCAGACGTCGGCCATTGTTGGCGTTAATTCAGGTGGACATTCATTTCATTACCAGATCGGTGCACAAGGAACAATGTCGTTTTCTCGTCATGATGTGAGAGACCAGACGAACCCCCTGCTTAATCTAATTTCCCCCGTCGTGACGTTGATGGAGACCTGGAAATCTCGTTCTGGCCTGGCACAAAACTCTCTTTCACCCAGAGGAGAGGGTTACCCTGCTCAGAGGAACACCACAGACACCATGTCGGGGTAAGAACAGTCTGCATAAACACTATTCAGTGGTTTCTTTCTGGTAGCACTATGGTACATAGACTGGTTGGAGTGATCACACAGATGAAATTGTGATGTTGAGTAGTGTGGACAGTAGAACTTAGAACTTCCATAAACTTATATATGCATAAAGTTTTATAGCTTTTATATGTATAAAGCTATAAAGTTGATGATTTTTTGTAAGGAGCATAGCCAAGTGGTAGATGGTAAAGTAATGATCATGATTATTTTGCTTGGCAGTTGGACCTTGGCATACACACAGACTTATTTTGTCAGAATTGGGATTTGTCTTTGTAGAATACAGTGTAAGTTTTCAGATCAAACTATGTACATGATATATCATCTCAACAGGAATGTAATTAATGTTATTGTGACTGTGAGACTGAATAATTTATTTTTACCCTCCTTAAAATAACATCATTTAAAAGCATGTGTCTGTGTTGATTAATGCTTAATTAAAATGGCAATCTCAATTACCTCCTTGTCTTTTGGAGATTGTAAACAACAATGAGCACAAAGTAAATTGTTTTTCTCTGAAGGGATTTGAATAGATGTATCGTGGAAAATCTCTATGAATTTTAGTGAAGAGTTCCTCATTGGAACCAGTTCAAGGTGTGAACACTGAGGGATACATAGGTGAAGACGAGGGCCGATGGCAGTTTTAAAAGCACTGTACAGAAGTGGCTCTACAGGGTCTATGTGTCAAAAGACAGGTCTACTCCGTTGTTACAGTAAGTTTTTTCACAAGCTTTGTGTAATGCAGACTGCTGTATTATGGAATTATGGCATAGATTAGATACTTGTGATCTGCTAAATGTGAAGTGAAGAACTGAGCTGTGATCCAGAACCAGGGAAGCGTTCATGTGAAATGTGTTAACAGGGGGCCAAATCGGGCATGCTATGAATCTCATAGATGTGCTCACTGGCCTACTTTCATGTCCGATGGGGGAAAAATACAAAAAAGAAATCGTCCCAAAATGCTATAGCTTAGTCATTGGGATAACTGGTTTCTCACAATGACAGTATAACGGAATACCTCCGAGCACGGCGTGTACTACTGAAACTGGCAGCGAAACAGACATTTACAGTGTCAGTTATTATGGTTTAAATTTGTATTTGCTTTAATGACCACAGACTTTGGCTGGTTATTATATTCCCCAGTTCTTTTATTGTATTATCAATGTTTACAAATGGCAAAATCTGGGGAAAAAAAAAATTTCTATCACTTTTTTAGCCTACATTTAATAAATGAAGTTTGAGCAGCTAAGCTAACTGACATTAAGAGCACAGTTAGCTTTCAGTCAGCTAATCTGGTGTGGCTAAGCATTTGTTATCCGCTTTTTTAAGACTACAATTATCCACAGTATAACCACATTGTCCAGCCTCATATGTCCATGAAGCCGTGCCAACAAGGACGGTGTGATGACCCAAAGACGCACAAATCTCCAATGAGTGTTCCTCGGTCAGATCCAAGCTATCCCGTTGTTGTTTCTCGGGCACGCCTGGGTTACAATCTTAACCCGTTTATATAGCTGGGTTTTTAAAACAATTTGGTTTGATCACGTATGGGTCTGGCCACGTGCTTTATAACTCACATATATGAGTTTAGATCAGTCATAAGCGCACTGTAGACTGTAAGTCCAGAGACGTGAGATACCAAGCAAGAGTTAATCAGAGTTTCCATATTTTCAACCGCAAATTTAACTTAAAGGGAATGGTAAAGAAAATACTGATTACTAACAAATTTATTTCTATTTATGTGTCCTGGCCAAGTTTGTCGGTGAGGTTTGAGGTTAAAGTTTGAAGCCTGTGGGTAGTGTTCTATGTTCTAGGTGATTAATAAGACTTTTTTGTCGAGTAAGAAATATCTGTTTGATTTTGCTCAATAGTTGATTTGGTCCAGTGAACATAATCAATCTAGTCCCAAATGCATGTCATTTTCGATATTTAAGTTAAAAAGCAGGTTGTATTTAAATAAGTGCTGCTAATCAAGGAAATATTTATTATTAAAGATTAAAAAGAAAGTAAAAAGTAGTCAAATAAATTATTGCCCTCTTAATTATATCAAATGTAATTATTTTAATTTAAGATTATTAAAAATTGTATAACTATGATAAAATTAAATGAGATTGCAAAAAATGTAATAACATAATGAGAAAGCAGTGTAGTGGCCTACTTTGGTGTTGTGAATAACTTGTATGTAGTTGTAAGTTGTTACACCCTACTTTTAGAAGTAGAGTACTAGGAATGATTGTATTTGAGCTATTACTGCATCTTTGTGATCGTCCTCTGCCTAACCATTTAATCACAACACATGCTGAAAATTGGTTGGCTATGCAGATTAAAACAGAAAACTACGGATAATGGCCTATTATAGTGTCAAAGATTTCATGTTTGAATATAATATACTGTAGTTAAGGTTTCTGTGATCATGGCAATATATGTTATTCTACCATGTTAACAAATATTTTTATCATACAAATTGTGGAGAATATATATAACAAAATATGATACTGATTTCAATGGTGGACCTGCCCACAATGCAGGATTCATATCACTTAAACATGTTAGCTTAGTTGCTGCAGGGTTGTAATGCTGTCTGAGTGGCTTGCCCTGGGCAAGCTTTGATCTCAGGACATGCGCAGGACCACATCCCAGTCAACACGTGATTATTACATCATGCAATGGAGGCTCCGCCTTCCATCCCCCACTTAATGGCATGTTTACTTTCCTGAAAAGCAGCTGTGTACACCAATAAAGGCCCAATCACTGCTCACTGCCAGAAGATTTGCTCGTCTTAAAGCATTGCTGGCGTGAATCCGTATGTGAGGCACGCTGATGACCGGCTAAGCAAATGCTGGGAACCACAGCCTGGCAGCCTAACGGGTCTGGTGTTGTCCAGTGGGTCTGCACGTCGCACTGCTTTCCATTTAAACGATACAAACCTGTTCTCCAGTCTTCTAATCAGCAGCTGGCTGAGTACGCAGTGAATTCCCAAGCTCCCTTGCGTGTGTGTTTATCTGTGGTTTATGTGTTAGGTACCTGACTTTGTTCAGTAGGATTCTATTAGCGGTACCCTTTTATATATAAAATGATCAGGTGCGAGGGCAGAATTTCTATCACACAACTTCACATATTTGATGTCATATTTATCTGTTATGTAAGTTCATAACTATAACTGGTGCTAGATATTTGGTTTTCTGCAGAGCACCTATGATAATTGTTGAATTGTTGCTTCACACACATCATTATTTCTGCTTGAAATAAAATGTTTTGTGATTTGCAAAAATAGGTGTCATACTTTATTCGTCTACTAGTTTACTAGTTTAAGTCCCTGACAGGGCCAAACATCTTTGATATATGATTGAATCTGATCCCTGTTAAAAGGCTTTCTGGAATGAAGTTTTTTTTAAAGTACTTATATTTGATGTCTTTATGCAAATAAATGAGCACAAGGCCACAGTTTGGTTGTTTCACTCACTGAGGAGAACTGAGCTTTCATGTCTGGTTACAGAGACTGATGCTGGCTCTGATAAATCTTAGCCTTTGGTTCTGATAAAAACGAACAGTTATGTCTGGTTACAGAGACTGATGCTGGCTCTGATAAATCGCAGCCCTTGGTTCTGATAAAAACGAACAGTTATGTCTGGTTACAGAGACTGATGCTGGTTCTGATAAATCGCAGCCCTTGGTTCTGATAAAAAAGAACAGTTATGTCTGGTTACAGAGACTGATGCTGGCTCTGATAAATCGCAGCCCTTGGTTCTGGTAAAAAAGAACAGTTATGTCTGGTTACAGAGACTGATGCTGGCTCTGATAAATCGCAGCCCTTGGTTCTGATAAAAAAAGAACAGTTATCTCTGGTTACAGAGACTGATGCTGGCTCTGATAAATCGCAGCCCTTGGTTCTGGTAAAAAAGAACAGTTATGTCTGGTTACAGAGACTGATGCTGGCTCTGATAAATCGCAGCCCTTGGTTCTGATAAAAAAAGAACAGTTATCTCTGGTTACAGAGACTGATGCTGGCTCTGATAAATCGCAGCCCTTGGTTCTGATAAAAAAGAACAGTTATGTCTGGTTACAGAGACTAATGCTGGCTCTGATAAATCGCAGCCCTTGGTTCTGATAAAAACGAACAGTTATGTCTGGTTACAGAGACTGATGCTGGTTCTGATAAAACGCAGCCCTTGGTTCTGATAAAAAAGAACAGTTATCTCTGGTTACAGAGACTGATGCTGGCTCTGATAAATTGCAGCCCTTGGTTCTGATGAAAAACAACAGTTATGTCTGGTTACAGAGACTAATGCTGGTTCTGATAAATTGCAGCCCTTGGTTCTGATAAAAAAAAGAACAGTTATGTCTGGTTACAGAGACTGATGCTGGTTCTGATAAATCGCAGCCCTTGGTTTTGATAAATATGAACAGTTATGACTGGTTACAGAGACTAATGCTGGCTCTGATAAATCGTAGCCCTTGGTTCTGATGAAAAACAACAGTTATGTCTAGTTACAAAAAATAATGCTGGCTCGGATAAATCACGGCCCTTGGTCCTTGGCATGTAACCCTTGGCGTGTGACCCTGTAACACAGTGTGTAATCATCTAACACAGTGTGTAACCCTGTAACACAGCGTGTGACAATGTAACAATGCGTGTAACCATGTAACACAGCATGTAACCCTCTAACATAGCGGCCCGGCCAGCTGAATGCTTAATGGAAGCCTGGAGACAATGAAAACCGTGCATCACGACTGCCATACAGACTGTGTTGAGTGTTTCTCTGTGGCCGTTGATGCTAGCTCTGATACTCTGTGGCACCTAAATAGAGGTACAGTATGTATTCTTAGGTAAAATAGTTCTGTTCAAAGCTTTTGTCAGATGCATTGTAGGAGTTAAGATAAATAAAATAAAAATAAATAAAATGAAAGTAGGACTTTAAATGCAGTATATAAATGTCAATGAATTACAATACACCTATTAACAAGGCTATAATAAAGGGGCTTTGTGCCGCTTAAAATACTGCAGTTCAGTGTATTTTACATAGTTTTTTTATTAGAGAGATTATTGTGTAATGTGTTCCATATGTTGTGGTCTGGCCTGGTTGTGTTCTCTTTAGACCCGCTTAGGCAGTGGACGGTGTGCATAGGTTCTGAAGCTGACAGCAGCTGGAGATTAGACAGGAAACGGGAAACAGGGCCAGTGCGTTGTCTGATGATGTAGCGGTCACTCTATGTGGAGCGGTCACTGTACAGGCTTGTCGTCGGGACTGCTGCCTCTCTTATTGACCAAGCTTTGAGATGCATTAGTGTACACGTGGCTAGTGGCCAAAGGCCCCTCCCACTCGTTACTGTACACATGGCTAGCGGCCAAAGGCCCCTCCCACTCGTTACT
>JAOVYW010009012.1:30091-40832 GCA_025775045.1 Hiodon tergisus
ATAACCCTAACCCGTGGCATTCTTTAAAATGTGTTAAACATGAATAACCCTAACCCGTGGCATTCTTTAAAATGTGTTAAACATGAATAACCCTAACCCGTGGCATTCTTTAAAATGTGTATGCAAGTTTTTAATGGCGATGGTAGAGGAAGAATAGAGCTACAGTACATTTAGAGGGTCCAGCATTACTGCACGTATGTGACTACCAGTCAGTTATATGGTAAGTTCTGTCGTGAGCCTGAGAATGAAGTAAGCCAACGGTTATGATCGGTCACATTTGGCGGTTGGTTACTTTTTGGTTACTTTTTTTGGTTACCATTTTGACTTTATCTGTGGTTCCCAATTTAGCAAAATATCCCTGCACATGAAAATCAGTGCCTTCTAGAAACCAGTTCAGTATTGTTTTTGCTAAAAACCGACCAGCAATCTCCATTTGCAGGTCTGGTTTAGTGCATCACATTCATAAATATCCTATGAAAAAGCAGTAAATTAAAATGTATGCATGCTTCTGTCGCTAACTCCATCAAAAAAATTGGAATTCATGCCTTTAAATTGAAACTTGACGTTTTAATTCCCATTGTCATGTTATTTAAGTGGATGCTATTTAATTAAATGTTATTTAAGCCTGCAGACAGCAGGACCCAGATACCTCTGAGTAACGGTCTGAATTCCTCTCCGATGCTGTGCATTGTTGCCGTGGCGCAATCCAAGGGTACCAGATGGAACTATTCATGGGTGGAAATGCACCAGAAAATGAATGGACTTGAACAATTTTAAAGAGTCGGGTGAGAATGCATTTCGCATTGAGTATCAAACATTGTTGCTGGATATTTCATACTGCTGAACATTAGCTGTATACAACTACAAATGTATTCAAACATTTTAATGGAATATTTGTTAAGTCAAATTAGGATTCACAACATTCACACTTTTCAATATTCTGGTTACTTATTCCCAGTTACTTAACTATTACTGTTACGCACGCTTCAGTGAACTAAATCAACTTTTAGATCACCTTGCATATTTTAGAAATGAGAGAGGAGTTTGGAGCCCATTAGCTATACATTAAACGGCTAGAAATCAAACAATAAACTGTTTCAAGTGTAGTCTCAAGATATAACGGGAGACTGGAAGGAGGTTTTATTATATAGCCATCAGTAGCAAGTCCGAGAGGCTGCCATTGTTGGGTTGGGAATTTTGACATCAAAGGAAGCTGTAATAATCGCATTGCTGTTTGACGTGTGGTTTTGTTGCAGACCATTAGTTGGTGATTTGTTGTGGTTAGGGCTGACTAGTTTGTAATTCACCTGTTAAGTAAAGTAGCAAAGCACTGGAATGCGTGATAGCTAACAAACATTTACTTATGTTAGAAATGTTAAGTTCGAAATTAGGAATTGTAGTCATTGCTGATACAAGCCACTCCCTATTTTTTTGTACTACATAGTTACCCCAGGGAATAAGTCTTACTGGTCTTGGCTTTCAAAGAATTTTCTAAAGCAATAACAGTTTAACCTGTTCTGTACCCTAATTAGACTTCTCAGTGTTTGCAAATCACAAATCTGTTTTATGAAGTACTTTATATACCCTGTGTGTGATCATTATACATTAAACGCTAGGGATATTTACTATAGCCTAAATTCAGAATGATTGATAAGACCAATTTATTTGATCCTGCTTTATCTATTCCTTTAATAAAGCAGTTTACAGACTAGCATCTGGCTGGCCAGCATCTTCATGTATCAAGGTAACAGGTAGCCATTGCCAAATATATTTCTTCTGCACTGATAAATTTAGCTGATTGTAAAATTACTGGTTCATAATTTTAAAAAGTTTTTTTTTTTATTTGGACTATGAATTTCATTTGATTTCAGTGTTATTCCAGCCAATGGGAAAAGCTGGAAGTCATTTTGTTTGTGTAAAAGTCAATCAATGGTGAAACGCCCACACTCGCCTGATTTGCACGTACACGCAGAGAGTCTCCTCTGTGGTAACATGTCTGATCACAATCACCAAAATACAGTTCAGAGGAGACTAATGACTGCACGCACACGCACACACGCGCACACGCACACGCACACACGCACACGCACACCTGAGGCGTCAGCTTACTTTTGTAATTGCAGGCTTTGAGAAGCATGTATTTGTGTACATTTTCAATGAATCAGTTAATATTTGGCTTTTGTTTGCCAATTATGTACTTGCTTTTGTTTACCATATTTGGTCAAGCAACATTTTAAGATACTGACCTTGTGACCTGCTCTGCATATTGGGATATTTTAAATAAAAAGCACAGTAGCATTACCCAAGGGAAACGTTAGGCTCAATGTCTCAGTTTGGTGCAAAACAAATAGTATACATGACATCACATACTGCTAATCATTTCTATCCTGTCGAATTGTAAACAAAACTGCTAAACGTAGTACTTTTTAATGGCATGTTGTGATTGTATTACAATTACTCTGCATGTGTGTATTCATTGTTAATGAGCTAGTAGGCAAACTGTGTGGTGATTCTCACATGAACAAATGGTTTAAATGACAAACTAGCCTGAGTAACCGTGTCACTGAATACTTACTTAAAGCACTTATGTTATTAGCTTGAAAACGTGTGTCCAAAATTTATAATAAAATGATGTTTACTTACAATGTCAATCTCATTTATGACTTAAATGGTGTGTAATGTGCGATTAAAAATCTCAAATTAACCGTCAGTGGTTTATTTGGTCTGAAAGTTTTCCAATTGCTTAGTAATGAGGTTGAATCAGCCACCATAAAAATGTAGTTTTTCAACATGAAATAATTTTCAATTCAGGTAAAACTACAAAGCGTCTGATTAAAAAAAAATTAATTAGAGAGAAAATACTGAATATCGAGCATGGCTTCATATTACCAGAGTATATAAATACAGTCTGATTGCAGACATAATTAGAATATTAAAACAACGATGATGTCTGATCTGAGTAGATCTCCCCAGGCCATTGTCTCTTATCACCGTAAATCTCTCTGCCACAGATTTTTGAAAGACTTAAACTATATACCTGCTTCCCAGTCTGTTGTGTTAACGGTTTCCTGGTTTCTTTGCAGCTGAGATCCCTAGATCCGAAAAGGCAGGAGAGCATGTCATTGTCTCTTGTATCTGCTTGGCAGACACACCCTTCTCCAGATCCACTTAAATAGCTTAGTATTTTAGGCTTTTATCCAGATCCTCATGAATATTTACCAAAGCAAAGTGTAAAATGCAAGTGCCCTAAATGTGAAAACAAATATCTGTATGAAAATGAGTCGATCGCATTACTGACCATGCCACCAGCTAGCCTGTCTCTGGTTTTAGTGAAGGGTTATCTCCATGCTGTTAGCCTGTTTTGTTAGACCAGAAACAGGATTGTTTCCTGTGTGCGAAAATTGCTTTGCTTCGTGCTTTTCCGGCCTAACATTGCTTTTACCTAGAACTAGCTGGGTGTATGAAGTCTTGTCATAGATTATCAATGGGATTCAAACCAGGACTTAGACTTTGTGCTATCCTTAGGCCAGTCCAGCTCAACTTCAGCCCTGTCCCGAGGCTCATTTTCCCTGCTGAAATTGACAAGGCCTGCTGCACAATGCTGCCACCTCCATGCTGCACAGCCGACGTGCGTGGTTCATGAATAATCGGCAAACAACACTTCTGGGTTCTCCGGCACTTTTGCCGGTGATTTATTGTCAACACAAAGAAATAAACAAACCCGCTCTTCGGGGATCGCCCTCACGGGTTCACCCCAAACAAAACGAACTAAAATAACAAACTAAACAAAACACCGAACGTAACTAAAGTAAACAAACACAAAATATCTGCAGCCCCTTCGCCAGTGACGACTCTTTTTCTTCCTTCTTTCACCTTTCTTTTTTCTTTCGGCTCTATGACCGCCGTTCTCCTAGCCGGCTCCTCTCCCGATTTCCAGCACCTACTGAGGGATCGCAGTCGTGTTCCCGGGAGTCGCGCGTCCTGGGAGTCGTGTTCCCTGGAGTCGCGCGTCCCTGGAGTCGTGCGTCTCGGGAATCGTGCCACTTTGTCGCTCCGCTCTGAAAGGTCCACGACCTGCTTCTGACCACAGAAATGAATAAGCTGGTCATGATGTACTCTATTCCTTTAAATGTCCAAATGGGTCAAAAGTTCTCCTGGGCCCCCAGGACGCCAAAGGCAAACAACAGAAACGATTGTGTTGAAACATGAAGAGACATACTCCTTTGGAACTGTCAGACAAACAGCAGATGTTAAAAATGTACAGTATATGAACATCAATAGCTAAAACGAAAACAAGAATATACACCGTGATACAAAGCTTGGATACATTGATTTCTGACAGAAATTTTATGTTCAGAACAAGAACACTGGAAGAGGGTTATTTCAAAAAGTCAGTTTTTTTTAAGCTAACAGGATGAGACTTTGATACAGTTTCCTGTCATGACCACAATTCTTCAGCAGTCACGCAATGTGCAGCAGCAAAAAAACAACAAAGAAAGACAGAAAATCCCAGGTTATATCAGATTTTTTGGGGACTTAGCGTTGGTAGCATTAGCTTAGCAGCACTTTTGCTAATTACTTTGTGTGACTCCCCTCCCTGGATCCACTCTGCTACTCAGCGCATTGGCTGTGGCATTGTGAATAGAGGATGAGAGACAAGGCTTAAATCTGCTTTGCTCCTCACATCAGCGCTTAGAACTGCAATCCTATGTGTCATGGGAGGTGCTACCGCATCAAAGAGTATTTCTGTGAATAAAAGTATTTTAAAATAATATATTTATAAACTAAATATATGCATTTTTACATTTCTGCTACATTGTTTCACAGGACTAAATACATGTGCAGGCAATGTAAATACAAACAGGCAGTGGACCTTGGCCTAATGCTTAGATTTTGAACTCTTTAAAGGGCTAATGCCATCAGGATAAGCGGAGGCACACAGGGTTGCTGGTGCATGTGCAGAGGCTGGGGATAGAGGTGTTCCTGAAAAGCATCCCGGGTCACATGGCCTGCGCATGTGCCTGGCAGTGCGATCTGCTCAGTAAACTGGGAGAGAAGGGTGAATTGGTGCTGACAGCTGATAAAGCCATGACTCCTCTGAGCTCCAGTGTCTCCAGCTGGCTGGTGATGTCGTGGCCATTCTGTTATACGATAGGGTGACAATCATGGTTGCCTTCCTTTTCCAATGTCGTCTGTGTTTTAAAGGGGCACCCTGGGTTGTTCTCCAAGCTAATGAAAACTGTTTGATTGGATGTTTTAAACTCACATTAGGTCTTTCGCCCCGGAAAAGAGAAGCCCCTTCCATTCAGTTTGCAACGGGATCTGCTTGGTTTTCAGCTTGTTTGGCTTCTTTTAGTCTGGTTAAAATGCGAGTTCTGGATGTGCTGTGCACCAGTAAGGCTTGCTTCCCCATGACGTAACGCTACGGTGGGGTCCAAAACAGACATACCAGCTTTAAAATGATCATAGCATGGACCCAAGTCTACCACCAAATGGGTCAGTAAAGAAATCCCCCTGTCTCATTTTGATGGTTTTTGGTTTCCAGTCAAGAAAATAGATGAGAAATGAGAACCAAGAGATACAACAGCCTGTATTAAATCTCCCTGTAAGAAAGGTCAAAGCTCTGTTGCCTGTATGAAAAACAGCAGGAACCATTTTCTCATCATCATCCAGTTGAAAGGATAGAACAATATCATTTGTAATATATATACAGCTCTGGGAAAAATTAGGAGACCACTGCAAAATTATCAGTTTCTCTGTTTTTACTATTTATAGGTATGGGTTTGAGTGAAATGAACATTTTTGTTTTATTCTATAAACTACTGACAACATTTCTCCCAAATTCCAAATAAAGAGCACTTAGAGCACTTCAGACCTCAAATAATGCAAATGTTACAAGTTCATATTAATTTTTTTTAACAACACAATGCTAATGTTTTAACTTTGGAAGAGTTCAGAAATCAATATTTGGTGGAATAACCCTGATTTTCAATCTCAGCTATCATGCATCTTTCATGCTCTCCACCAGTCTTTCACATTGCTGTTGGGTGACTTTTTGCCACTCGTGGCTCAAAAATTCTAGCAGCTCAGCTTTGTTTTGATAGCTTGTGACCATCCATCTTCTTCTTGATCAGGTCTGGAGATTGGGCTGACCATGACAGGGTCTTGATCTGGTGGTCCTTCATCCACACCTTGAGTTGGGGAACCAATCCTCAGAGTTGGGGAACATTGTTAGAGCAGAGAAGCAAGATTTCTTCCAGGTTGACCTTGTACGTGGCTTGGTTCTGTGGCTTGTAGGCCTTCACAAAGACAAATCTGCCCGATTCCAGCCTTGCTGAAGCACCCCTAGATCATCAACGATCTTCCACCAAATTTTACAGTGGGTGCGAGACACTGTGGCTTGTAGGCCTTTCCAGGTCTTTCGTTTAACCAATAGATGACCAGGTGTTGGGCAAAGCTGAAAATTGGACTCATCAGAGAAGATGACCTTACTCCAGTACTCTGCGGTCCAATCCTCATGGTCTTTGCAAACCTCAGCCTGGCTCTTCTTTGCTCATTGATGAAGGGATTTTTTCTAGCTTTGCACGACTTCAGTCCTGCCCCTAGGAGCCTGTTTCGAACCGTTCTTGCCATACACTTCACCCCAGCTGCCGTTTGCTATTGTTTCTGTAGGTCACTTGATGTCATCCTACGGTTGTTGAGTGTAGTCTGTAGCTTTGTTGTCCCCGATGTCTTCTGCTTGACCTTGTTCTTATGAACCGCTGTTGTTGAAATTTTAAGGATGGAAGCAACCTGTATCCTTCTGCCAGTAAAGCCAGAATTGAACCTCTTTTCCTCAGTCAAAACCTTTTTTTTCAACTCTTTTGGAATGCTCAATAGTTATTTTTTGATTCCAAATACTTATGAAGTACTTCTAGCACTGTTTTTGAGGACAGTGATGGCCAGAGCAGTGGTTTTTATATTTTTCCTTGTTAAATAAGATTTGGTTAATCAGTACCTCATTAAGTTGGAAGTTGGAATTCAACAGACACTGGAATAGAATTGCTGCCATACATGTAGCGATGATGCTGATTTAAGAAAAAATTGTGGTGGTCTCTTAATTTTTTCCAGAGCTGTGTATATATATATATATACCGATCAGCCATAACATTATGACTACCTGCCTGATATTGTGTAAGTCCCACCAAAACAGTCCTGACCCGTCGAGGCATGGACTCCACTAGACCTCTGAAGGTGTGCTGGGGTATCTGGCACCAAGATGTTAGCAGCAGATCCTTAAAGTCCTGCCCATTTATCCTGCTTCTAACACATCAACTTTGAGGACAGAATTTTCACTTACTGACTAATATATCCCACCCACTGACAGGTGCCATGATAATGAGATTATCAGGGTTATTCACTTATAATGTCATAATGTCATAATGTAATGGCTGATCGGTGTATATATGCTGTATAATATCATGAATATAAAATGCAATAATTTCTTATAAAATATTTAACTTGACTTTTGTAGCTAAGAAATAATCATAGTTCCCTTTTCCACGTTATTTAACTTAAATAGCTTGCAGAAATACAGAAAAGATAACCAAAACAAAGTCCCTCACGTTGTTGCTGCACAGTCCTTTAAAAAAGTAGTGCCTTTATGATGCATGCATTACCTGGATATACAACGCTTGTTCACCTTTTGTGCGGCATGCTTAAACACCCTGTATTTAGCTATTCCTTTTCTTTTGTTGGTTGAATGGACATGTCGTGAGCCATCTGACAGGTGTGGCATTGTTCTCCCAATGACCATATGGCTCAATAATCCTTAGACCTGTGCAAAACAACATTTAAAAAGGTCACAGACAGGGACATTTTTAGATTGGCTGTGTGTGTGGTTTTATAGCCGTCCTCCCAGCCAAAGTCTTATGCTTGACCTTAATAAATAAAAAGGGTTCATGTTAAAAAGGTTAATGATGAAAAGTCTTGTGTGCTAGAAGTGAAAACCATGATTACACTTATCCTGCTTTGTCCATGTGGTTTGAAAATTTGTGTGGACACTATAAAGGACACTATAAAAGTTTGACGACTGTTTCGTATATGTAATATCTTCTTCAACTTGGTTCTGCTGCTGTCGCATTGCAGCAGTTGTGTTGCGGTGATTTCCCCTTCACACTGTGTTAAGGGGAATTCACACAAAGAGACACACAGTCACCGCAGGTTTTAGTCAGGTTTTTGCCTATAGTGCGAAACCTTCGAGCCTTTGTGTAAGAACTACAGGACAGGATATGAGAGGATATTTTCCAAGAAAACAAGAAGATGGGAAAGCACGTGACTGCATTTTGGGTGGCTTGTTTGATGTCAAACGCAGGGGCATGAGAGCCCTAATGCACTCATTGACTATTGTTGTGACTTTTCGAGTAGCAACATAACAACGCTAAATGAGTTCAAGTGGACAAAGACTGCTTGTTGCTGAGAGATATTTTGTCATCTTAAAAATTCAGAATGGACTGCCTTAAACAGTAGTAGGCTTTGCGTGTAGGGTGGACTAAAAGCCTTAAACAGCAGTAGGCTTTGAATGCAGGGTGGACTAAAAGCCTTAATCAGCAGTAGGCTTTGCGTGCAGGTGGACTAAAAGCCTTAAACAGCAGTGGGCTTTGCATGGAGGATGGAGTAGAAGCCTTAAACAGCAGTGGGCCTTGCATGCATGTGGACTAAAAGCCTTTAACGGCAGTAGGCTTTGCATGCGAAATTGACTAAAAGTCTTAAAGAGCAGTAGTGTTTATGTGCACAATGGACTAAATTTGGCTTAAACCTTAGACATCAGTAGACTTTGCACTTAGAATGTGCTGGCTTGGTGCTCTTGTTCTCCAAAATACATTAAGCCTCCGCTCTCTGTGAAAGGACGGGTTCTAGTGGTTGTGGTTTCAGCTTGTGAACCACTCTGTTCTTCACTATACACACAATAAACATGCATGACACAATGATGACTTGCTCTTTAAAAAGGTGCTTATGTAATTAGACAGTTATACCTCACTTCATGGACAACTGTATTCAACCTGCAATGCAGAATGCATTTCGCAGTTTAGATAAAATGTCAGCCAGACTTTTTCTGCTTGTAACATACTGTGCCACCCCATTTATAGTTAAAATTTCCCCTTAAACGTGGAGTGATAAGTATCCAGAATTCGGTGAAGGATTTTACACTATAGTATATGGTATACAGACTTTAAGGTCAGACTCTTCACAAAGCACTTTCTCTTAGGTCCTGCTGTTTATGTACAGCAGACTTGTGTAATGTGGGGCTTTGAAACACTACTTTAGTGTGGCCTTAGGAAGGGCGTTCTGCATGAAGTTATATTCTTCTGCTCTGTTGGTTTTACAATTACCACACCTTACTGGCTTCCATCCAAGTGTCGGCAATGTCTCTCATTGTTCCCCTAAGCGGTACTGACGTGCTGTGCTGCTGCTGCTGCTGCTGCTTAAAGCCGTTTCAGTGCAGTTCTGTGTTCTGTTTGGGACAATGCTGACTGCCTGACAGGGAAATGTTAGGGTCGATGGTTGAGCGGAGGAAGCATCTCGTCTCGTGTTCACGTAACAAAACGGCCCAACAGTAGGCCACTGAGGTGTCTGCCATCTGTAGCAATTCGCCAGAGTGATCGGAATCCTTAAGGAATCTTGGGTAAATTTTATACATGATACTAAAATTCACAATCGGTGTGGGCACACCTGCAAAGCAGTGCCTAAGAGATGGCTTTATTCTGCAGCTTGCCCTGGATTGAGGGTAAACGTAATGAGAGTTATCCCGGGAATGCTGGAATATGTGTGCAGACACTAGTTAATGGAAGTGCTGGGCAAAGTTTCTGCCATCTTTCATAACTAAGTACAATTGCCTTAGTTTAAAGAGCTGGTTTTTAAAACTCTCTGCTCCTCTATAAAAGGATATTATATCGATTATAATTCTAGGATTATAATTCTGTGTCGTTTTCTGTAATGATGGTATAATTAAACGAGAATGTGCACTTATTGTGCACTTAGTGTGTAGCTTTACTTCTTGTATTTTCATCTCTGTTGTTTGTAATGAATCCATCTGCATGCAAACTGTTGTAATGCCCACTAAGATTCTTTCAAACAAATTAACAGAAATACCAGCTTTGTTTTTTTCTCTTGGTCTTTTGGAAAAAAAATCTTCGTCCCCAGCTTTTAGTACCCACTTTCACGTGCCGCAGTCCCAGTGCAGGTTGCCCCAGCTTTTAGTACTGAATCAACATTACCTGTAATTCTCATTTAAATTAAAATGTTCCATTTTGTGGATGCACAGTTGTGTTCAGAATCATTTAAGAGGTCAATGTGATCTTTTCATTAATAATGCAACAACTGTCAAATATGTGAATATATGTATAAGTATGTTGACAATATCTACAATTGAAATGGCTACACTAAAAAAAGTTTCAAAAGGACAAAAACAGCATACATCTATAATAAATGATGATTATATTAAAATGTACTGTAGATATAAGTCCCTGGACCCTACCTAATCTTAAATTTTTTGTGTGGCTAAACCCACTCAGTAGCATCCAGAAGTTGGCAGTGTGTGGCTGTGCGGGCTGGGGCAGTGTGTGGTTGTGCGGGCTGGGGCAGTGTGTGGCTGTGCGGGCTGGGGCAGTGTGTGGTTGTGCGAGCTGGGGCAGTGTGTGGTTGTGCGGGCTGGGGCAGTGTGTGGTTGTGCGGGCTGGGGCAGTGTGTGGCTGTTAGGTGT
>JAOVYW010009022.1:22776-40827 GCA_025775045.1 Hiodon tergisus
GCTAGTCAATATTATTTTACTGTCTAGACAGGCTAGTCAATATTATTTTACTGTCTAGACAGGCTAGTCAATATTATTTTACTGTCTAGACAGGCTAGTCAATATTATAGGACCATTTCACTAACAATCAGGCAACCTTATGTCGCCACTGGCAAAGGAAAAAAATCAAACACTTCCAATACCTAACTCACATTTTAAAGGAAAGGCTCCAACATATGTGGGTTGTACAGAGACCTTGCTTGGCTAGGCCAATCAGCGAGTGTGGCTACAAGTTTAATTCAATGTCTTTGCAATCATTTTCTCACATTTCAGTTTGAGCAACATTTTCATTATGCTATTTTGTTTAAAGAAATGTCCAGCTTCGCGTCATTCAAAACATGAGATAATAAGGATCTGTCTCTGTTACCATGTTCTTTGGTAATGTAAAGCTCTAATTCATTCTGAGTTTCAACGTTGTGCTGTGCATTAAATGTTAACTACATTAATCCTAATGATGAAAAAAGATTATGATAAAGCCCTTTGAAGCCTGGATTCCAGGGGCGAACAATAAAAGTTGTTCCACATTCTGATTTATCTTTAAGATTACGGCCATGGTTTACCCCACATTCAACAGCAAGCATGTCAATAGTTCAGATTATGTTGAAGGTCAAGAATCACTGCACCATCTGTCATTCTAACTCTGCCAGTGCACATTTAAATGAATCGACGGACTACAAAAATAAGTCATTATGTACAGGTATGTTATATTTTGGAATTTTGTATGACATTTTTCTGCTACATTGTGTGGTTAATCTCTTGATAAATCATATGTCAATTTTTAGAAGAGTTGTAAAAAACATGACATCATACCTTTTTAGACTACGTAAAGTGTCCTACTCGCGAATGTACGCATCTCCTCTCTGGCATACATGAAGAAGGGTCTCCGGCCTTTTGGTTTCTTCAGTAAACCCAACGCACAGGGATACAGAATGCAGACCTCTAAGAACCCAATTCAGTCCAGGCGTCATGCTGTCTGTCCTTGGTTTAGATATTTGTCCCTCTGTTACTCAATGCTATCACAACGGTCGTTAATGCCGCATGAAATGCAATTAATTGCTTCTGCACATCAAAACAGATGACACGAAAGAGAATAAGAGATCAATTTTAAAAAATACCTCACGAGATGCCTCACGAGGAACCAGTTCAAAGGTCAACGCTAACCTGCAGGCAGCGCTGTGGCTTTGCCCAGTGAGCCGCTTGGGTCTAAACCTATTTACGCCATTCCAGATGCCGATAGTGGAAAATGTAATGCAAGTGAAAAATTAAGTCCCCCTTTTATCACACCATGTCACCATTATACACGTCCTCACAAAATCGAAAGCAAGGTGAACATACAGAGAAAGTAAAAGGTTTAGCAGAGAGTCGGAAAGAATTTCTCAGGCTTAACTGTATTAGAGGTCATTATGGCTTATTATGTTGTAGGGGGCTGCTCAGATTCAGTTGAATCCCATCAATTTTACGCTGGTTACAGAACATCGAGCAGGCAGTATTCTTTCATCTCTATCTGGACTTAATTGAAATAGATCTATAACGAACCATGTAATCAAATCAGCTGGAAAAGCAATGTAGACACAAGTCTCCGGTAATATCATACTCAGAATGAACAATATTGCAGATTATAACACAGTATTGGAAAGCTGTATTATGTTGCTAATTGGTTCCTTCATTCTTTTTCTAGAATGCACAGTGATCCATTAGGGATCCTGAGGGTTCTACGCATGAAATTTCAGCTGAGACCCTCAGACAGTGTCTGAGGCTTACATCGGTTCATCATTAGCAAGGACGACTTAGTTTGCTGTATGTTCACAGCTGCGGTGTTTTGAATTAAAACACAAACAATCAATTGAGAATACATTGTTGACATATTGTTGTCTTGTCTAAATTTATATCAAAAGCAACAAACGGTCCAGTGTTTTTTATGGGGGTTTGTGAAATGCGCTGACCCATCTGATTCATCTTCTTCATGAGAAGATCAGCTTCAATAAAATGAAGCAGCAAAATGTATGTCATTCAGGGACCAGAACTTACCCCAGTAATGTGACGTTATTAAACCAAGGTTCATAAATAAAGACGGCGATGATCTACCACTTAAATCCCGCAATAATTGAATTCACGGGGAGATTCCGGTTTATTTTTTTTTTTAAATGCATCGCACAGGATTTGTATCTAATAAATTAAAACCTGTTTAACATCCCCAAAGAGAAATGTTTAAAAATGATCTATATTCTTCACACTTCTTGCTTTTAAATTTCTATTTTATTTAATTATTTTCTCAATCAATTGTACGCTCGACAGAGAGAAAGAAAGATGAACGGATCGATTGGCTTTGTTCACACGTATTGAATGCTAACCTCCGCCTAACTTAGCTCCACGACTGTGCTCCAGGGCAGACAGAGGAGGAGCTCAGCGCTGGACTGGGGGGATTCTCAACAGTCCCATTTACGACCGCCGTGCGCTTGCCCTGCGAAGGTGCTGCCCTACATGTGGACGTAATTTCAGAAGCATGGCCCGTTCACGGCATATGTGTGGGTCGTCACTATCTGCTCTAGTGAGCATGTTCCGTTTCAGGTTTTTTTTAAAATAACCACTGGGATTACGCGTGAACATTACGATGAAGAGAGGATGTCTTACACAGGTAACATACAGCTGAGATATTTATGCGCGTCAGATACAACACAAAACATCTGTTTTTGACTGACATTTTTACTCATGTTTTGAAAAATTTAAGTTGATCACACATTTAATTAAATGCAATACAGGCAGAGGCGATTTGCGTTCATTTCAAGCATTTCATAAACGTTTGAAACAAATCCACAGGAAAGGTTAGAAACATTTATAAAACGTTTGAAACATACCCCACGGGAAAGGTTAGAAACATTTATAAAATGTTTGAAACATACCCACGGGAAAGGTTAAAAACATTTATAAAACGTATGAAACATATCCACGGGAAAGGTTAGAAACATTTATTAAATGTTTGAAACATTTGTAAATAAACAGATATAAATGTGTTGATTATTAATTTAAAGTCTTTCGCATAATAAATGCTTGAAACATAATACACGTGCCAAACATTTACAAATGTTCAGAACATTCAATATAAATATTTAACATTTACAATTAATATTTTAATATTGACAGATACAAATGTGGGACAATAATGTTTTAATAATAACTTTATTACATTTTAAATAAAAGCGTAATAAAATTTAATATGAACTTAAATATGATGTATGAAAAAATATGATATGAAAAAACGTTATGCCAAGTAATTTTATGTCACGTTTGGCACCCTAATCAGCAAGTCAAAACCTTCCTTTTGTTTCACTTTAAATATAAATAGATACATTTAATCCAATGCTTTTCTGAGAAGCATCTATCATTGCGACTCTTTGGATTTTCAGTGAACGGAGTAATGACAGGAACTAGCCCGTTTGGCAGGGTCAGGTTTTAGTTCTCCTCTCCCTGTGCTCAGGTTCAGGTCCAGGTCTACAGACCAACGGAACGGAGGAGAATGGCGGGTCGTTTGGTTGGCGAATTGTGCCGTTTTCAAGAATGATTGAAAGGCCTGGCCCGCTTCAGCTGTCATTCAGGTCACAGGCACCTGCTGCAGAGCACAGGAGCAGCACAGACGATCGGACGGTGCCCCGGCTCAGCTGTCACTCAGGTCACAGGCACCTGCTGCAGAGCACAGGAGCAGCACAGACGATCGGACGGTGCCCCGGCTCAGCTGTCACTCAGGTCACAGGCACCTGCTGCAGAGCACAGGAGCAGCACAGACGATCGGACGGTGCAGGAAATCATCCCACCCTTTCTGACTGCTGGAAACATTTACACAGACCCTCGTTTGTGACATTTACCTGTTCAGTCTGAATTATGACCTAGCCAGGGCTAATAACAGCATGAGGACTGGAAGCTATCAGAGCACTCAGAAAATGCATGGCTATGTTTCCGCAGAAGGAATTCACACACCGTATTAAAAACAATTTACCTGGATGCAAAAAAGAAACAGCTCGGACAAGATAGCAGGTAGCTAAATATAAACCATTGACAGGCGAAACAGCGGACAGTCTTTGCCAAGTCCGGGATTATCTGAATGTATTGTTTAGCCTAATAGGCAAGATTTACGTACAAGCGAGCATTTTTATTTTATATTAAAGCACATTCAACGGCTAAAAATGTGTGCATATGTAGGACGTGATGCATTTGGGTTTCCTAGAACCATGTGTACAGTGCCGCAGTGAATAGGGTTTCTCCCTACAGGGGTCCGAGTAACCCAGATCGACTCTGATGTGTAATGAACAGAAAGACCCACGTCTACCCGTGTGACAAATTCCATTCCGAACTGACGGCTTGCAGTCCATGGTTTAAACTTGATCCATGGTTTAAAATATTCATCAGTGGGTTCCATTGTCCTGCCAATACTGTGGACATGCATTTACATGTAAATGTTAAATACACAAAGTTAAATGTAGCCAGGAATGCATACAGACAAAAGGCCACTAAAAGGCACTAATTGGCCTAATTTGTAGTTCCCTTGTGTTTTGTGTTATTTGTCCCTGACAAGAGTGGTAATTATAGCTTGGAAATGGACATACATTCTTTTCCACTGCGAATCGTTAATGATTAAGAACGGTGGCTATAAAATGAAAGTGCTGCCTTGATATCCTGGACTTGTGACAGAGATAATAGAGGGAAATTCTTTCCATAATTGATGTCTAAAACAGTCGACTCGGCCCGGCTCTGAACCCTTCTCTAGTCGGGACGCTAAATAGCCATGATGCCAAAAGAGATTATGAAAGAATGAATGCACAGCTCATAGAAAATGAAAACGTTTCTCCAGTTCAACTTTCTGAAGTATGCACATGTTACTTCACTATTCTGTTTGTATCGATGACATAAGACATTCTTTTCAACGCTTTTCAACCTCAAGATTAAATCCTTGAGGTGGTTTTGCAGGTATTTACTGGCCCGCTTAAACACGCTCCCTAACTTCTGCTTTCGCTGAATAAAATAAAAGTTTCATTCTCATTGAAAGGAGAGGTTCTGAACCCTTTGATTATTAAGCAGAACTCCTCCATAGAGCTTCTCATTCTCTGAGCAAGGATTCTTGACTTGAAATAATCTTGCTTCTTTAAAAGAGACACTCAGGGTGGCAGGGTTGGGTGGGGGGGGGTGAGGCGTGTCTGTACCATGTGGGGTGAAAGAGCCAATCGAACTGGTTAAATTGACTGACCGTCATGCTCAATAATGGTTGCACCGTCAAAGCAAAGCTTTCCAGCGACTCTGAAACCGATGTCCAATTGAGGCGACAGGAGCCCTCTGACACGAACAGATGTCTACAGACAGGTGTGTCTGAGGCTTTTTGTGCGTTGGGGCCTATCTGAATTAAAGGTGACCCCCATCACAAAGGGGAATCTCCCAGCCAGCGAGCAGAGAACAGATTTTGCCCAATGCCCAATTTGCTTCAGGAACTGCTGACAAGCACACACACAAAAAAAAGCTCAGAACCAGAGGTATAGATTCATCTGCCATTAATTAAACGCTGTGTCACAAAATTGAGTGGTCCAGTCTCTTCATCACTCGTCCCAGCCTTATATAACCTCTCAGGTGTTTTATTAATGGTAATAGTAACTATTGTCACAATGCGTAACATGATCGAACTGTTGTGTTTTCGATTCTTTGATTATCTGCTTATGGCAAAGGCTGTACGCTCAGCAGTCACAGTCAGTGACAGACAGTACCCGAAAGATACTTTTTGGAAAGGTGAAGATGTATGGCCATGTGAGAAGCATCCTTCAAAAGCTGAGCTTGTGTTGCCACAGAAACTGTTTCTGTGCAGGGTTATTCATTTAAATTAAAAATAAATGGGTATGTATAGCACAGTTGGTAGTGGAAGCTAACCTGTGCTAATATATACACATTAAGGAAATACTTACATCATATGTCTCACCAGAGGATCATCTTTCTGAACGTTCAACTTCAATTTCTGCCTAAAATAGCAGAAGCAGCCTCACCTAGTGTTCATCTTAAATCATTGCACCGTTCAAAATGTGAACCTGTGCACCAATTTAACTACAAAGACGAAATGCAAAAAGGATACAGTACTTTTATTTTGTTTGATGTGTGAGTAAATTTAAACCTCCAGACATATTGTAATACGTTTCATGGCTTCCTATCTGGCTCCTACAATGTACTTCTCGCATCTGTGCTATAATGCAGTTGATTGCAGTGCAGACGCAGTAATGGTAATTTATAGTCCCCCTTGCTCGAGGGAACAGCAAGAAAAGTGTATGTATGGCAGGACATAGTAATTGCCATACAATGATTCCACAAAAGAAAAACTGATTATAAGAGGTCAAGAAAGGCTTAAGATGAAAACTGTCATCACCTCATCACATTTCTGCTTTGATGCTTTCCTGCCCGAGATGAAATCAGGCAAACCTTCTAGGGCCTAGATAAGGGGGCTAAGACAGTCACCTTTGATGTATTTTTGTCATCACTTTCTGATGTGCGGCATAAACATTTCAGTGAAAAGGAACATAAATATTGTAAAACGGGTTTTTAATGCTGCCGCGTGCATCCGAATCCATGCTGGGCGGAGGTTTTGGGAGACGCAGGGCTACACCTGTTCCACACACTGAGTTAACACTGATGGATTGCCTCCACCAGTCCTCTGTGCTGTCAAGCCTGCAGTCATCCGTTTGTAGCATCAGGAAGACCTTCTGTTGGACCTGATCACGTGTTGGAAGGTGTGCAAGAGCTGGACGAATCAGACGCCGTGGAATGTTTTTCTCTCCCACACCAGTCTGGGGCTCCCGGTCCTGAATGAATACATGTCATTGAAGAGTCAAGAGGAGACAATTCTGCAGAAGGTGGTCTGCTTTTGTATTTCCTGTAGGGCTATCTCTTTAGAGACGAGAGTTGAGCGCAAGGCGGAAAGCGCGTGTGTAAAACGTATTGATCTGTGCTGTTCTGTCGAATTAAGCGTATGCAGTAAGCAGTGAATACAGCCTTATCAACCGCTTTCATGCAGAATTGGGGGGGGGGGGGGTTTACATTCCATTCAAGGGAGTGTTTTTCACCTCCTTATTTGATATACTGGGCTATGTTGAAGAACGCACAGTCAGAAGATTTCCTCAGGAGATATACGATGGAGAGCTGACAGATTCATTACCGATTCACAGCAGACACAGGACACAGCAGCCCAAAGAACCTTTCTGGATAACCTCCCCCTTACTTCGACCATCGCATCTGTGAGCTCCAAGAGGAGGCAATCCACAACTCTCACCGCCAGCCAATTCCTCCGCATCGACCCATCTTCTCCCCTCCGCATCAAGAAGCTGCCTCAACGCTAAAACTTCTTCTCACTAACCAGGCGGTGAAGGTATTAGGTATCTTAGGGCAGAGCATTGCAGATGTCTGTTATAAAGTAACCAGCACAACCCCACTGAACCTAAGCCTGTCCTCTGAGTGACAGTAAGCCCGCAGCATCACTCAGTAGAAAGTGAGGTCTTGGTTTGATCAGTTCTCATAGGCACCAGCAGAATTAAAACATTTAAACCACCAGCTATTCTGGAAAAAATCTCAAGGCTACCTCTCTCCACTAAAAAGCCTGTGTTGACAACAGTTCAATGTTTGGTGTAATTTGCAGCCCAGAACACAGCTTGCTGCATAAGGCAGTATAATAAGGCAGCTTTTGCACAAAACCAGTGTTTACCAAGAACCTAATGAACCTTAATGCAATCTGCCAAGCCCAGAGCCCATAGTCAACAACCTTATAGCACTAGGTTTTGCTTTAGTTATTTTGTCTCAAAAGAAGTAGGTAGCTTTAGCTCAGAACAATTCAATACTGTGAGTTATGTTTACTAGTTTCGTTTAGCCAGTAAAGGCTAAGAAGTGAGTAAGTTAACTTAGCTAAGTAGTTTGTTGAGGCCTTCTTGTAAGATACAATCATATTAATAATGATTTATTTTTTCAATATAATTTTAACAATATTTTATAATATCTCATAAATGGTAATAATATATATATATTTAAATGCCGAAAATGTGACTGTAAAAAGACATTACTAGAGATATATATAATTGTACTATACATAAAAATTAAATCAAAATGATTGCATCAAAAAACGGTAAGCCACCTTCATTGTTATCGGGGAGTTGTTAACCAGACACTGCCAAAATTGTTAATACATTTTAAAAACATTGTTTGATATGCATTATCAATGACATCATAGTGATCTTATATAAATATTGTCTCAGGCAGTGTTTATGGATCTTGTTTTAACAACAAACCCGGAGAGATACAAGACTGCAAGGCCCTGAATGTAAAATTCTCCCCCTATTGCTATTTCATGCCAATTTGGAGCGATTCTGCTCGGCCCGAAATAGAAGGCAGATAAAGAGATACTGCATTATTAACCTGCTCCTGCTCCTGCGCTAATGGCTGCTCAGTCAGAGGAGGCCGTCTTCCCAGGAAGAATCTCATGGCTCCCAGAGAACGTAATCTCGAATCAGACCAGGGCTGCGACAGTACGTGGCAGAATGAGCAGGATGAAGAAAAGAATATGATATGCGTGAACTGAGAGGACGATGCAGCCTCAGTCAGAGGCAGAAGAGCCATTTACTTTACTCTGCTCTGTTCTTTTCTAAGAAGGCCAGTTATAAATAAGGTGTGAAAAATGGCACAACCCCCTCTCCCCCCTAAATAGACGCGGTAAATATATATGTATGTGTATATATATATATATATATATATATATATACACTCACACACACACACACGCACGCACACACAATACGGGATTTGAAAAGCTATTCTTTGAAGTTTTCCCCTAAGAATGGCGAGATCAAACAACGTTGCTTAGTGGATTACCTCCAGAAGACAAGAGGGCCAGGGCAGGGCATCGAAGACAAATGAATTTGCGGATCCGTTATCAAACCGCCGATGTTCAATACATACCGAGGTCCAACCACGTTCAATGAAGGAGTTCATTACTTTCCGTTCACTACATCGTCATCCAGCAGTTATCTTGCCTCAATAGGCATTGATTGTCCGGATGAAGCTCGACGAGGGTGTGAGTCGGTCCGGTTCAGCCCGGAGGTGGGTAAATGGTGCCAGGAAGTCTGAATCTGAAATGCGGCCACACCTTTCTGTGCATAGATGAGACGGTATAATGTGTGGGGCAAGGGGTACGTCTCTAGGGGTGGTCGCTTCACACTGAAATCCTCTGAGAGCGTGCAGAACGTGCACTACCTGATCACAGGAACTTGACACCATTTGTCAGTTTTTTTCGGGTGTTGCACAAAGCAGGGTTT
The DNA here is from genome assembly GCA_025775045.1 of Hiodon tergisus. Lineage (NCBI taxonomy): Eukaryota > Metazoa > Chordata > Actinopteri > Hiodontiformes > Hiodontidae > Hiodon > Hiodon tergisus. Next base: position 32,136 of record JAOVYW010009022.1, read on the forward strand.
TGTTTGAGGACCTGTTTGCCTCCCTATACTACAGCCGAGGGGCAAACCAGCAGCCAAACGCAGACAGGGATGACATCATTGATTGTGAAGAGGCAACGCAAGGGTGCCAACCTAGGCGCGGGAAAAAACCCTCAGCAACCTGCTCATCGATTTTTATTTTTACCAGTAGAAGAAAAAAGTGAAAAAAACTATTACATTTATTATACTTGCGTTTTTTAAATATATTTTATGACTGTAAATCAGAACAGGATTGCTTTAACCTTAGTAGAAATGATAAACGTTGCATTGACCTGCTGAAGTGTAAGCATTTAAGAAGATACATTCAGACTTAATTTGGTTGCGACATGGATACTGCATTTTTAACTGCTGTTAACGACTATCAAAATATTTATTTGTGAAGGTAAAGCTACAGAAGCTGCCTTCAAATTGCAGTATATAATAATTAAACTTTGGCCTCAAACTAAGGTAGCGAAAAGCTAGTGGGGAGTGAGCCCAAGAAATTCCACAAGTTTAGCCGTTCGCATCCGAAGCACCCCTATTCTGACCTCCGTTTAACCGATTACGTAATTTTTCCGGGCTTGAGAAACGGGCTTGTTTATAAGTGAGTGTAGCGAAACCGTGGCCTCATTTCTGGGACCAGAAAACGCTTATCTTGCTGATTTGGAAGAGAAGCAGAACTTCACTTACAGGAGACCGGCTCTCCTTTGCTCACAAGAGTCATGCTATTATAGTGTGCTACATGCTACCGCTAATTGTCAATTCTGTGCTCAGCTATTTAAAATGCAGCCTTAGGTAAATTGCGTTAGATTTTAATTAAAACTGGTATTAGTCCATCCACTTGCAGGGCATACATGAAAAACTGCAAACTAATCAAAAACAGCCAGGTTTTATTGGTAGTGTTTGTGTAGCTAATTGGATCTGAGGTTATTAGTATTAGCCATCTTCTGGGTGCCTCAATATTGCCATATTTAAGGACGTAGGTAAAAGTTAATTTGAAGTGGGACACTAATATGCCCCTGTGGGTTGAAATGGACAACCAAAATATCATCTAATAAATGCTGATTTATTAGTAAAATATATGCAGATGTGCACATTCATCTCTGATCGTTTATGTTTTTGTATCGTATATTGTATTCCCTTTTCTGTGTATCTGTGTCTATGTTTTAGCATTTCAATATGCTTTCACATTTATATTTGTATTTCAGGGGTTTGTTTTTGTATTTTCGCTTCTGAATTAGTATTTTGCACTTCAGGGCCTCTGTACTCCAAACCACAAAAACATTTCTAGAGGAATGTGACCTGGTGAACAATTTTAGCCATTAAGGATTGTCCCAGGAAGTCCTACATTAGTGACTGTAGACACAAGCTTCAACCTTCCTGCAAATGTTCTCCCCCAAAAGGATTCACCCCCAGGTCTGTGCCCTTAAACGGAGCTTAAGCACAACTATTAGTATTTCGCAAGAAGAATGACCCACAAATTTCACCAGTAAACGCCACCATCAACAAAGCTGTCTGTCATGTCTGCCATGCTACTGGGCTGCAGATACGCCCAGGATGAACTATTCTCCGGTCTTCAGACCTTTGTAGAGTATGGGAAGGATAAGGGTACTTTAACGGTCAAGTTTGTTTTAAAGCTGCTTTGGAGTACACGGCCAAATTGTGTGTTAGAAGACCGAGGGCAACATACGAAAGAACCACATTTTCCTGAGAGACCTTCCGTTATCCCAAGCTTCCCCAAGAGGAGATATTTAGTTACAGCCAACACCGATATACCATTGAACTTCATGTCGGTTCAGATTACGGGGTCAAGGTTATTTTATTTCCGAACAGCGGTGCATGAATCATTTATCGTGAGCTTTTAAAAATCCGGAAAGGGTTTATAAAAAGAGTTATCTTTTGTGACCAGCACTGGTTCCTTTTAAGCATTGACTTTAAGTAGTTAAATCAGAAATGGCTTTAGACTAAACTCGCACCTTTTTCAGCACACGTCCAATAAACCATTAATTTGTGTTTTCATGATTACATTCTCAACACTCATTCATTTGTATCACCAAGGCTAGTGCCTATATTTTAACAGTCTGATTATTTTGCCTAACTGTCTTTATACAGCACTACACAGATACTTTAATTTAAAAAGAGTTTGATGCACAAGTTCACAGTAGTGATGGGATGTTTTTTTCCTTATGTTCAGATTTTCATCAGTGATAAAATTAGTTCAGATATGCGTTTTGAAATTTCGAAAAATCTGAACCAATGGTAAACTTACGATTTTGACCTGTTTCTAACCTCATTAAATGACCTCACCAGCCAGTTTTCTCATTTCCCACACAGCACCCATGGAACAAATGCACCCGTCCCGAAAGAGATGAACCAGAAAGGGGCCAAGACGTAAAGAAACTTTAAAAAAGAAATTGACGGAAAAAAACATCTGAGTTTTGTGGTTTCTTTTACCCATTGCAGACGTTTTTCTTTGTGTTTATTATTTTCTGTCTATTTCTTATGTTGCTGGTGGACATTATGAATTTTGGAACCAGCCACACAACAGATTGCATGTTCCTGTTTTAAAGTGATGCAACCAGAAGTAAGATTACATGCTAATGCATTGTTCACAGTTCATTTAAATGGCTATCCTGTTTCGACGCTGTGTATCAGTTATAAACAGATACATATTTTAGGAAATTTAATTTAGGCATTGCTTTCTTCTACTTTCTCAGGCATCACTTGTTTACATGTCACAGAGATGCTTTACGGGGACAACAGCTGAGAGAGAGGGAGGGAGATAGAGGGGAGAGAGAGAGAGAGAGAGAGAGAGAGAGAGAGCGGGAGATAGAGAGAGAGAGAGAGAGAGAGAGAGAGAGAGAGAGAGAGAGAGAGAGAGCGGGCAATAGCAAGAGAGAGAAAGAGATAGAGAGAGGAGAAAGAGAGAGAGAGAGAGCGGGCAATAGCAAGAGAGAGAAAGAGATAGAGAGAGGAGAGAGAGAGAGAGAGAGAGATAGGGGGAGAGAGAGGGAGAGAGAGAGAAGGAGAGGGGGAGAGGGAGAGAGAGAGAGAAGGAGAGAGAGGGGGGAGATGGGAGAGAGGGGGAGAGAGAAGGAGAGAGAGAGAGAGAGGGCATTGTTAATGGTTAAATATGGACAGTGATACAAAGTGAAATGCTTATTTTGAGTTCTGTGAGTGGCCACAGGGTGAGTGCAGTGGGTCAGCCTGCTAATAGTCACCAGAGATTTTCTGATATCCGAAGCCGCTCATCCATCAAAACACAAGGTTATAGAAGGGAGATCTAGTTTTAAATATTGAAACCGTGTCTGTTTCCGTTTTCAGGAGGCTATTCTGTAATTGTGGGGCTCTGTATTCAACACCCCATCCCCCAGGCTTTGTCTTACATATTCTTGGTACACATAAATGTCCGGACTCTTGTGAGCAAAGTAATTAAGATGGGTTGTAAAGGACTCTAGGGTCTAATAGATCTGTGGGTGCTAACCCATTTATAGCCTTGAATGTCAGCAGAAGTAACTTAAAGTCAGCCCACTACCTATGTAAAGAAGCCAGAGCTGGCCTGGTGTGAATCCTAGCAGCGGCCTTCTGAACAAGGCGTGATGGATTTGTGTCAGTCCCTGAGCCACACGATAACCCAACACCACTGTGGGCCAGGCTGGACATCCAAGACTGAGAAGGGGCGTGTCACAGAGGTGTCGTTCTGCGCCGTTATTTGCCTCCTACAACACAATGGATGACAGCGTGTCTAATGTGCCGGACGCCATGCGGCTGAAAGAGGGAATGACTGCATACGTGTGTAAAAGTCTGCGAGAACGAAGATCGCCTCGGGCCAATCATGCCTTTGTGTGTGAAAACGGGCTTAGCGTCTCCACATTCAATCTGCCGCGTGCCACTCTGTATGGGAGTTCAACTGCGGGCCTGGAATCCAACACCAGCAGGTCTGCACTGGTTTCATCTGGCCGGAGAACGCCACTGACAGCCAGCAGGAAGCCAGAGCTCTTAGGCTTGTGGAACAACTGCAGTGCTCCACTGTCCCAGAGGCAGCAGCCGCACACAATTTGTAAATCATCATTTAGGCTTGATAGTAAGAACACAAATTCGCCTTTAGCGAACAGGAATTCACACACGATTCTCTGGTAGTGTTTAAGATGCACATGGTATAACTTATCAGGACACATAAACTCACCTTATTTACTTATATTACACAGAAGGCAAAGAAACGTAATACACAATTTGTAATTTGCAATTATATATTTTCTGCGACATGTTTTAAAAACAATAATAATCTACATGAATAGGATAAAATGACAAACCTTGATTGATGTGTTATAATTCTCTGCTTAAAAATAAATGAACGACAGGTCACGTGATGAAACAAGTAACGGGGGTAACTAGCTGAGCCTGGCCTGTGAGGCCAATAGGACTGGCTTGCCCGAACTTGAACCCTCCTATTGGTTGGTAGAGAAAACACCAGGAAGTGGAGGGCTTCTGGGGAGGGAGGGAGAAAGGATGCCTTGTGCGTCAGGCAGGTTTTTGCGGGGCGCTTTGAGTTTATTCTGCACGCCTCACCTTACCTCTGGGTCTCGGAAACAGCGCCCCAGTCCGGCCCCATTGAGTCTGCAGACCACATTTGCACCGCCACCCTGGTGGAGACCTCTGGCGGTTTCTGCTGGCTGTTCCTGCTCATGCACAGGATTTCATTCAGCCGTGATTCATTATCTATTGCCAGTGTGTGTTATATCAAAGGAAATTTGTGAAAGGGCAATTTAGTGCAAATCAAAGTGACTTGTCTCCGGCAGCAATCCGAAGGGACGCGTGATCTCCAGCATTTGAGACCAGTTCCCGAGCCCCCTGACCTTTTCTCTACTCTTAATCCTGTGACATTAAGACTTAGTGATGGAGGTGTAACTTGGAGGTGTGATACGCTGAAAATATGGGGCCTGTAAAAAAACAAACTCAACTTTTTGATAAGCTGTGTCACGCACGCTATTTTACATGTAGATTTCAGTGCAAAATGTCTGAATGGACTTGAAGAATATGTATTAATAGCTATTTTTAATAGCAACAAAAATATATTCTTCTTGAGGAAAAACATTTTGTACAAAAACCCAACTACCCAGACTTACATTAATGAGCAATGGTACTTTTGTAATGCTTCTGATCAGAACTACAGAGACTTCGTACACTGCCCACATCTACCCTATACATTTTTTAAATAACCAGTAAAACCTTTATTCTCATTGTTATAAAACCATAGGACAAATTATTAAATATGGGGTCCTAGGTCGGAATCTGGCCGCAGTTTCCTGCCACTGTCAAAAGACCGAAACCAACTGCAAACCAAAATTTCCGATACGACATACTCCTGCATGTATGGAAAATATATTAAAATCCTTTAACGTTATGCCAAATACACGGCGTCCGTCATCTGCGGTTCTCAAACTGGGTGCCAGGGACCCCCGGGAGATCCATGTTAGGTGGCTAAAGTGGAAAATTCTATAGCTGTAAACCACTGGCCCCAACGATCACCAAAACAGAGACACAGCTGTCTGGGTATGCCTTGTGTTAAGTTAATATATTGAGAATTAAGTATAACATTTGATTAGGTTTAATTTTCAGGCTTCAGGGTTCTGCCGAAGCAACAGGGCTAATTTAAAGTACCTGTTTTAACCGAAAATGTACAAATGTAAAATAAAAAATAAAAAACTCCATTAACTGACTGACTGTGCCGATATCTGCTGCCTGTGAATTCCCACGTGTGGAATTTCAGCAAGCAATTAACATGCTATCAAAATAATTAATGATGAGAACTGTGCAAGAGGAAATCTGGCTTTCATCTTCTTTCACACTTAGCCAGAAGGCACTCCAAGGGACTTTGGAAGGGTCGTTTTGCTACCGGAGGTTAGCCCAGACCCGGAAAAGCCCAGACACCCCATATAGCAGAACATCCTCCGGTGGGAAGGGAAGGCTGTGAGGGATTTCCAATCTGGGACCAAATTAAGACCTTGGAAACCCGTTATTCACCTCTTTGCATGACTGTATTTAATAGCGTTTTTCTTTTTATGCGTGGAATAATTGAGATGCTAACAATAGAAATGAAACGCTCCTCGACCCAGTTTTATTTAAATGCGATTAGCTGGTGGTCAATGTTTCCAATTGATCCCATGCTTCAGGGTTCCCTGAGGCCAGAGGAGCCTTTTGAGTTCTCTGTCCTGTTGGTTCTGGTACCAGCCATTGCATCACAAGGTTCCATTTTTGAGCCCCATGCATTTTTTTGCGGAGCCATGAGACCCACATTTCCTACGGGTCGGGTCGACTTGAGCGTTCAGTGACACACTGGGATGATTTTCACAGATCTCTCGTCAGGACCTTGCGAAACTGGCTCACCCCAAGTCAACAGGCTGTCAGGCCAGGGCGTGCCACGCAGCAGGAACAGCACAGCGGGAGACTTGATTATCTCCGGCGCTGACGGGGGGGGGGGGGCTTACATCTTTATCCCACCGTGAAGCACTCACCTGAACCACAGGAGTTGGGCCGTTCCATCAGTTACGTGTGCCTCGCATGAGTCTCACCCTCTCCCAATTCCTGTTTCAACACCTCTTCAGACTGAATTCCCTGCGCTGAGGCAGACGCGCGGTTGCTATAAAATAAATCGCAGATCGCATTGACGTGTTGCGACGGGTACGAGTGGTTTCGCTTTCAGTAAAGCTTCCCAGTGAACGGAAAGCGAGGCCTCTACGATGTGATCCTTTTCACCTTGACGGGGTCCTGAGTATTTTTGCTGTGACTTGTACATTTTAATTTAGCTAAGTAAGCTGTTTAAAACTGTATGAGCAAACTGTTTTCCTCCCAGATGCCTCACCCCTGTTTGGTGACAAAATCAGTTACGTAACTTCACTTTGGCCCATAGTTTGGACAAGCTATGGTTGCGAGGCGTTATATTTTGTTGCCTATGGGGACAACAAATAAAACACACAACAGAAACCCACCATTTACCAATAGTACAAATTTTTAAAATATTTCTACCTGCTAACTTGGCAAGTTTTATTGACCTTTGACCTTATCCCATCAAAATCTAAAGCAAAGCTTTACCCGCGTACATATCAGGAAGACAAACTCCTAATCATGAAAAGGTTGTTGAAAAATCGTTCCTAAGCCAAAATTTTGTTTTGTCCGCAATCTTCAGCTCAGTGGTTATGGTTTTCAAATTGTCTGCATGAGACCATTTAGTTTTAGGAAGTGTGTGTAAATCTTACTTTCCATTTCATATCACCTTTCTGTCCCGGATGAAGAAAATGATAACTGTTGAGCCTGTGACCTTCCATCTATCTTGTGAAGGGACTTTGGATACTCTGCAAATTTTCTCCCTGCCCCAATGCGCGTCGTTAATGGTAAGCGTCGTAAGTGTCAGATCCTGGTGTCAGGTGTTTGATGATCGTTTGATGTGTGGCTGGACTGATTCTTTAAATGATGTGCCAGATGCTACGAGTGTCCCCCGGAAAAGGTCAGTCATCCGGAAGTCAAGAGATTATTTCAGCATTATTTCACTCACCCCTCATAGTCAGTCAGCGTCCGAGAGTTTGGCTGACGTGTGCTGCAGGAGTTTGTAGAGCCCCTTTTAACCTCCATGTCTTGGAGTCAAATGTTCATGTCGGGCAGCTGTGACCTAATCCGTGTGACGCTGTGAGACGCCCCAGGACAGAGTAGACTGACACTGAACAATATTTTTCTTGTTTTATTCTTGTTACACGTGATTCGACATCGATTCGATTTACCAGTTTTAAATGAGCATCTCACCCACGTAATCGAAAGAGAGAGTTAGACATCGAGGGCTTTGACCCTGATCTAAAACACCTGCATTTTTAACATTCCCAAATGTGCGCTCAATGACTGGCGACCGAGTAAACCCACGACTGAAGGCACGCTGTCAATCTGTCGCAGGAATAATGTACGTTACGTATTACGTTAGCGGTACGTTGCTAACAGCCACAGTATTAATGGATAGCCATTGTCCCCTAACAGAATAGAGGAGTTGTGGTTGAGTAGTGGAGGAAAGCACCATCAGTTTTGTGGCTAAAATGTGTTTTGGGAATTAGACTAATTGATTTCAGGCAGGCTCATTAGATGATGTCATTGATGATGGGATGAGGATACCAGAGGTAGGATACGAATAACCTGTAAAATAATCTTATTTTAACCATAAAAATAATTTTTTACCTGCGTTTCATCTAAGAGCGGGTCTCGATCGACAGAGGCGTGTGCTAAATTTAGAAACGACTGATACCGAAATATCACTGCGCTGTGTTATTGTGGTCTCATTCTGGTGCGTATGGATTAAACAGAACCATCTGCGCGTGTTCAGCCACTGCTCATCGCCAAACAACCTGATCCAGAATCAGCGGGCTCAGTCTGTCCACTCACACGATGCTAATTTATTTTTCTTACATATGTTCTGATGAAAATATAGCAATGTGCCCGATCGCTTGCCTTAAAAAGCTGTTCCACTTGAATGATCAGCTTTATCCACCAAAGAGATACAAACGTGGGTAGCCCTTTAAATCTGATACCCCAGCACCTGAGAGGACTTCAGGGAGTTCGCTAGTGAAAGGCAACGTATCAGGCATTGTGCCCAACAAATTTCTTTCAATTTTTTTTTCTTCTGGACTGCGACAATGAAACCATTGGTGCAGCCTAT